>CM019152.1:32614062-32799396 GCA_009733165.1 Naja naja
AAGAGGTGTTAAACCTCCAATTATTAGAAGTTATGAATGAAGTCATGCAAGAGAAGAGAATACCAAAGACTTGGTCAGAAGTTTCTTATATCACACTGAGTACTTTTCAGGAGTGTTAAACCTCCAATTGGAAGAGTACAGAAGAGAATACCAAAGACTTGGTTAAATTACAGAACCCTATTTCCTATTAAATTCAGACTATAAAATTTTTGCTTCAATTTTGGCAGAAAGACTGAAAAGATACTTAAACAACTTTATACATGTTGACCAAAATGGGTTTCTGCCAAAAGACAAATCAAACATAATATGAGAATAATCCTGGACACTCTGGAGTACTATGAGGCACATCCTGAAAAGCAAATGGCCTTGATGTTTCTGGATGCTCAAAAAGCCTTTGATAACGTGAGTTGGCGCTTCATGTTACTACAATTGACACAAATGGGCTTTGGCAAAAATTTTATATGTGCTATTGAGACTATATATTCTGAACAAACCGCAAGGGTTTTGATAAATGGAGAATTGACAGAGCCTATAAATATAAGAAAAGGGACTAGCCAAGGCTGCCCACTGTCGCCCCTGCTGTTTGTGTTAACCTTAGAAGTGTTAAACAGGTGTATTAGAGAAGATAACCGAATAAAAGGAATGGAAATTAAAAGAGAAGAATATAAGTTACAAGCCTTTGCAGATGACCTGGTATTTATATTAGAGGACCCACTGGAATCAGCGCTTAAGCTAATTGAAAGAATAGAAGAGTATGGAGAAGTAGCGGGATTGAAAATTAATAAAGACAAAACAAAGATATTAACAAAGAATATGTTAGCGAGACGGAAGAAAGAATTGGAAGAAGCTTTAGAAATACAGGTCGCAAGTAAGGTTAAGTATCTAGGGATATATATTACAGCAAGATGTAGTACACTGAAGGAGGATAATTACATTAAACTTAAACAGCAGATAGCGACAGACTTGGAAAAATGGAAAAACTTACAACTATCGTTGATTGGGAGAATATCAACAATCAAGATGAATGTATTGCCTAGAATTCTATACTTATTCCAGACAATTCCAATCAGATTAGGGAAAGAGTTTTTCGAAGACCTAAATCGAACGATGTTGAAATATATATGGCAAGGCAAAAAAGCAATAATAAAACTTAAGTTATTGCAGGATGCAAGATTAAGAGGAGGGTTTGCTTTGCCCAATTGGGAACTATACTATCAGGCGGCAAATTTGATGTGGGTAAAAGATTGGATAACACTAAGGAATACTAGATTATTGACTCTAGAAGGACATGGCTTGTTATAGGGGTGGCATGCATTCCTTTGGTATAAGGGAACTAAAACACAAGGGTATTTTAGAAGACATTATATTTGAGAAGCTTTGTTTTTAAACTGGGAGAAGATTAAAAAACAACCTTACTTGAAAATTCCAATATGGATATCTACTATTGAAGCCTTTTCATATCCAGTAATATATAAAAAGGAACAAACAGTTAGATATGGTGAGATATTGAATGAAAGGGGTGAACTTAAATCTATGCAAGTGTTGGAAGAACAAGGTATAAAAATGAATTGGTTTTCATATTTGCAAGTACAATCTAGATTTGATAAGGATATTAAAGTAGAAGGTATTTATAACAAGCAGATTGGGCTAGACAAAATATTGATGGGTACTGATGAAAAGGTGATTAAAAAACTTTATGGATATTTTTTAGAAATTAAAATGGAAGAGGAACAAGTTAAAGAAACTATGATTGCTTGGGGGAAAAATTTTGGATATGGGATTGATCTAGAAAAATGGGAAAAATTATGGTCCCAGAATTATAAAATGACAATGTCAACTGCTTATAAAGAAAATTTGTATAAGATGTTTTACAGGTGGCACTTACCCGAGAATTGCAAGAATGTTTAAGAATAAATGGATAAATGTTGGAAATGTCATCAGATACCTGGATCATATTACCATATGTGGTGGACTTGTTCGGATGCAAAAGGATATTGGACTAAAATCCACATATGGTTGGAAAAAATGATACAACACATAGACTTGAAACCAGAAATATTTTTATTGGGAATTATACCAGATATCTACAATAAAGAGTTTGATTGTAAATGTTTTAACAGCAGCTAGAATTGTATTTGCCAAAAATTGGAAGAATGATAAAATATCTATACAGGAGGAAGTGATTAGGAAAATTATGGACTGTGCTGAAATGAGTAAATTGACATTTGAAATTAGAGAACAAGAAGATACAACAATTTTACAAGATATGGGATTTGTTTTATCAATGGTTGGATAAAAAGACTTGGTAATGCAATAGACTATATAATTTTGTAATAGAAATATAATAGGCTGATATAAAATATAATGTTGATATATATAACCATTGGATGAAAGTATAACATAAATTTTAGATTAAAAATATATTCCATATATATGATGAAATAAATAGTTTAATTGTACATAAGTAATAATTGATAAATACATAATGTTTTATTGATAATATGAGAAATTTTCTTTGATAAATTGTGAGTGATGAATATGAAAGGATGACACAAAGGATTTGTAACCAACTGACACACTGTATGTATATATGGAAGATGGTTTTTATGTTTTATATGTCCTGTTTGTATGTTTGTATCAAAAATAAAAAACTTTAAAAAAAAGAATGTAAATCAGAAAAAAGATAATTAAAGAAACAGGAATCAGAAAAAAAAACAAGTGACTTTTATTTTCAATAGTTATAAATATTCTAATTATCCTTCCTCCCTTGTGGTATTACAAAGATCCCTTCAGCCCATTATTTAATTCTTTTACAATCAAAATATCCATAAATTTTCACTTCACTTTTTCTCATTTCAGAAAAAAACCAGAGAAGTCCATAAAATGCTTCGTCTTTTATAAAAGTGCATATTGTTTTGTCTTTGACCAACCAGATCACTTTTGCCATTTCCATCAATTCTGACAGCTTCACAATCCATTCTACCATTGTGAAAATTTCAGTATTCTTCCATCACTACAGTAATAGATATAATCATATTTCTGAAGTTACCTTATAAAAAATCAGTCTTCCATAAGTGGAGCTACACATTATCTTGAAGAAAGCTGTAGTGTGTCCCCCTTCCAGAGAACATACCTGGATCCAGTAGACTAAGATGAATACTTGCTGGTCTCCAATCTTTCATTTTTGGTGAAAGCTATTGAAATGGTAATAGCAGATCTATAGTATTAACTAGCACTAAAGAAGAAATGCTATATTGACTCTATTTAGTCATGATTGCAGCCTAGCATGGTCTTGAGATATGATTTATGTTCAAAGTTTGATAGATATATGTTTGACTCTCTGTATAATAAAGTACAAGGCATCTTTTCCCTTGTGCTTTCTATCTTCATACTTGTTATTATTGCTAAACTTGCAATAAATTAATTGTAAAATTATGTAACAGTTAATCAATTCAGCAAATATTAAAGAGCATTTTGTATTCTGGAAGAAAGGCAAACAATCTATACCATATTAAAATCAAATTGTATATTGAACCCATTGTGTTACGGTAATCTGGTTCATGAAAATTTGCCACAATACTGTACATCTTGACTAGAAACCTAAAGAACCTGAATTTGATCTCTGTTTCAAATCAAACTTCCTATCTTTCTGTACAGTTTTTAATCAGGTTCAGAACAGAGTATGCTCTATTTTTTAGGGATATAACACACGAAAAAAATACTCTTCTACTTTCACTGATAAAAGCACAAAGAAAAGCAACTGAGATCCCCAGGGAATTACTGTGATTGATGTGACTTGTGCTGAGCAGGAGAAGATTGTTGATATGGTAGTATTTCATTCTACTAGATCTTATAAAAGAAAAGAACCATCTCCCCTGAAATATGGAACAGTAATTTATGTTATGTAATTTGCTTTAGAATAGATGTTACATTTTCAGGATGCCAATAACTGACTGATACACCTTATGAAATTAATATTTCTAAATTTTACACGTTGGTCCAAGGCACAGCAGATCTAACCTGTTTATGAACAGCTCTCATATGAACTCTCATAGTTTATTGTGTAGCACTGCAGAAGAGTATAAATGCTTTCATAATATACATTGCTTGTCACCTTAGAATTTTTCTGGAAAAAGCTTTCTTTTCCTTAGTTATGAAGACTGCAGTCCTTAGAGTCAGCTACTGCAATAAATTGCAATATATTTTTTCTTAAAAGTTACACTGAGATTGGATTCAACATTAAGTGCTAAGGTTTAGTTAATTTGGGATTATTGTCATGTATACAGGTAGATCACTATTATAACATTATTGGAAATTCTGATATGTAATATTTCTGTTAGGGAGGAAGAAGATACCACCTCAGAAATAGCACAGAAGAAAGCCTGTTCACAACTGGGAATGTCTATAATATATAATACATAGCTCAATACAATGTAGGAAAACATCTATGGGAAAATTTCATATCGGCCATTTCATATAGGACTAAGTATCATAATGGATGCGATTATTGCCTTTCCAGTTCCCTATAAATCATAATTTATTAAGACCAACCTTTACACTTCATATTACTGCTTCCCACAAATAGATCATATTAATGAGGAACTTTTTCACTAGATATTAAATATTGACAACTAAGCTTTAAAACTGATGATAGCTATAAGATTGCTATAAGTCCTTTTCTGAACCCATTTATTCCTTGTTTTAGGGGAAAAAAATAAGCATGTTGATAATTTTGTTGCTTCCCCCAATATTAGTGACAAATTTCAGAGACTGAAAAGAATGTCAGGGCTTTAGAATAGCAAGTGAAATGTGACTTTTAATGTCCTCCACCTCCTCCTCTTTAAAAAAAAAAAAGATGGCGAGGAATATTTTGAGACCTAGCCTGTTTCCTTGTGCATACCATTTTCTTTAATAGCTCACTGTCACTAACTTCTGAACCTTTTGTAAACAATTCAGAAAAAAAATAAATTATCTTACTTTTATGACAATGCTGCCATTATTACTGCTTAGACTGACAATTATTACTGCTTCTGACATTCTTCCCAGATTCACTACCCTATCTAGGAAGAAGATAGTTTGAGTTTTTCAAAGATATTTGGTGCTTACGAGGCTTCAAAAACCTTGTTCCTAAATAAAGATTTATATAACTGTTTGCAAGCTGTACATCTATCAATTCACTTGAATTCCTCAATGATTTTTTACTATTCTGAAATCTCTTACTGCAGACTGGGAAATTTTAATTCTCTGTTTCCACCTCCAGTCCCAGAAAATTTTTAGCTCGGTACTTGTCCTGTTGTTTAGCCAGCAATTCCATTTCAAGACAAGAGAAGATATATATTCTGTTCTGATAGTATATGAAGAATAAAAGAAATGTTGAAATACGTCGATACCAAGGCTGCTGTAATCTGGTGTTTTATTATCTGCTAGAGCAGTGATGTCAAACTTGATTCCATTAAGGGCCACATCAGGGTTCTGTTTGATCTCAGTGGGGTTGGAGGCCTGGCTAGACTGGGCGTGGCCAGCTCAACGTCACTCATTGAAGTTCCATTTTCAGCCATGACAGCCTCCTGCAGTCCTCTGACAATGAAAACAGATCTTGAGGTGGCCATGCGCAGCCCACCTGGGCCCTGTTTTTGGCTGTGATGGCCTCCTGCAGCCCTCTGCCAGTGAAAATGGAGCTGGGGGGGGGCTGCAGAGGGCTGCAGGAGACCATTGCAGCCAAAAATGGGCCTGTGCGGCCCTCCAAACTCCATTTTTTTTGGCAGAGGCATCACAGGCTGGTCCTTCAATGTTTCCAGGGGAGCCCTGTGGGCCAGATCTAAGCACCCTGTAGGCTGGATCTGGCCCGTGGGCCTTGAGTTTGACACCCCTGTGCTAGAGGTACTATCTGGAAATTCTGGAAACTATAGCCTGGAGCATGCCCATTTAGGGAAGCAAGCTTAGTCAATCAATTAGCAGGAACCTGGAATTGCAGGACTTCAAGAGTTCCAAACATTTAATCAAATGAAAATTCTGTTAGAATCCCTGAATCATAACACAATATCAGCTATACCACACAAATCAGTTTACAGAAGCTTGTGCAGTCATTGACTGATGTCTTTCAAAGAAGTATAATTATGAATGCTGCCCTTATCCCCGTGCAGATTTTCTGTGTACCTGGTTCATTCTAGCCACCTTTTCAGACTCACCTTTTAAGGAGATTCTCATGCTCAGATTTTAGCAGCAGTGATACACAGCGAGTACGCTCATGGTTTTTCAATAAGATTCACAACTTAACTCAGCTTCAGTAAAATGTAGACGGACCAAATCATTAATCACAAAGCTCTCACAGCTATAATTGCTCAGCAAATTAGTTTCAGTTTTGTTAAGTTTGCATGAAGAGTCAGACGCGAAGAGCTTCAGTGAAGAGTTTATTTAGTGACTACAGCTCGAATGGACCCGAGTTGGCTGGGCTACGGCTGCTACTTATAGCCAGCAGCCGTAGTTGCCAGCCAATGAGAGTGCAGGGTTTTCCCACACTTTTTAAACCAATCATATTTGACATTTTACAAGAACAATTCAAACTTAACCAATAACATTCAAACCTACATACATAACACCCCTCCCCACTAGGTTCAGTCCATACCAAACCCCAACCTATCTAATGTATTCTTTTAAATAGGTGGGGCTCTTACGTGTACGTTGAGACCTCCGTGGTTCAGAAGTTTTAACATTCTCACCCAGTGAGGGAGGAAATGTGTCTGCTGACATTTCCTTCTGGGACTCCCTGTGAAAGAAGACCCTGTTTGATTGTTAGAATCTGGTCTCTCCCCCCAACCCATCTCCAGCCCAATGTCAGCACCCAAGTCAGGTAATGATGTACAATCTTCCACTCCTAAGGATGGAATCTGGCATTGTGACAGGTTTTGGGATGATTCCTGTCGTAATGGCTCGTTACACATGGGGTGGATTCTTGCTTGCTGATTTTCCTCCTGTTCCTCCCCTTCCCCCCTAGAATTGACATCAGGTGAGGGAACTAGAGAGGAACAAGTGCGATGTTCCTGAGAGAACCTGGATTTAAGTTGATCAATGTGCCTGCTCCAGAGGAGTCCATCCTCTGTTTGCACCCTGTAATAACGAGGGCCTGTGATTTGAGTTATCTCAGCAGGAATCCACAAAGGTTCGCCCATAAGGTTCTTAGCATAAACAGAATCACCCACACTGAATGTGTGAACTTTGGAAGTGGAATCTAGTGGTGCATTGGGTGCGTAAGTGGGATGAAGGCGGTCAAAGGAAGACCTAAGTTTCCTACCCATCAACAACTCTGCTGGGGATAAGTTATTAGATGGGTTAGGAGTGATGTGCTGAACACTAAGTTTTTCAACTTTCTCAGTGATGTCCCCAGGACCCAGTTGCTGAAGCTTCTCCTTGGTAAAGCGTACCATGCGTTCAGCCCGGCCGTTAGCCGAAGGGTGCCCAGGGGCAGTGAGGGCATGTCTGATACCCTGTTGTGCTAAATAGGATTCAAAAAGGTTGGAAGCAAATTGAGGGCCATTGTCAGAGACAAGAACATCCGGTAACCCGTGGGTTACAAAAAGTTTTTTGAGCTCCTTGATGACAGCATCAGTTGTGGTGGATGCCATAGGAATTACCTCTAGCCATTTGGAATATGCATCTACTATGATGAGAAAGGTGTGCCCTCTGGTAGGACCTGCGAAATCAATGTGAATCCTAGACCATGGGCCCCTAGGACATTCCCATTCCTGTGTGGGGGCGCGAGGTGGGGCAGGCCTGACTAGCTGACAGTTGGGACAAGATGCAACCCAGTTTTCAACCATTTTGTCAATACCTGGCCACCATACATAACTCCTGGCCAATCCCTTCATCCTTACAATACCAGGATGACCCTCATGTAACATTTCCAAACCCTTTTTTGTAGTTTTGCAGGAATAACCACCCTGTTACCCCACAAAATACATCCTCTTAATACAGATAATTCAGTTTGCCTGGACTTAAAAGGTTGAGCCAGGTGAGGTAGATCTTGAAGAGGCCAGCCTTTCTTAATCCAGCCTATAACAGGAACCAATAAAGTGTCTTTGGCAGTCTCTCTGGCAATTTCAGCAGCATGCACTGGAAGCTTGGCAACAGTTTCTAGGAAAAAGGTGTGTGTTTCAGGTTCAACGTCCTCCTTGTGGCAAGGAAGTGGGCAACGACTCAGTGCATCAGCATGTTCAATGTCCTTGCCAGGCTTGTGGATAAGTTTGTAAGAATAAGCAGCAAGAAATTCAGTCCACCTCAGCATTCTTGGTGACAGGATAGTAGGTGTAGGTTTATCTCCTGCCACAATGCCTAACAAAGGTTTGTGATCTGTAACAATGGTAAATGTTCTCCCATACAAATATTCATGAAATTTCTTGACAGCTGCAACAACTGCCAATGCCTCTTTGTCCAGTTGGCTATAATTCCTCTCTGCCTTGGTCAAAGTGCGAGAGTAAAATGCAATGGGGGCTTCCCTTCCACTGGGAAGCCTGTGGCTCAAAATGCCCCCCACTCCAAAGGGGGATGCATCACAAGTCAGTACAACAGGCAAATTCTCAGAGAATTGTATCAATACAGCATCAGATGTGATTAGTCTCTTAATACTGTTAAATGCTGATTGTTCCTTCCTCCCCTAGATCCAAACAGCTTTTTTATCAAGCAATCTGTGCAAAGGTTCAGCAATGGATGCCTTTTGAGGTAGAAACATGTGATAAAAGTTAATGAGTCCAAGGAAGGCTTGCAAATCTGTTTTGCATTTAGGGGCTTCTTTGATTGCTTTAACCTTGGCATCAGTAGGGTGGATGCCATGCTTGTCAATCATGTAGCCCAGGAACTCAACCCTGTCTGTTTTAAGTGTGCATTTTTCTTCCTTGACTTTTAACCCCGCTTTTCTGAATCTGGTAAGGACTTCTCTGAGTCTTTCTTGAAGCTGAGTGTCATTTTCAGCAGAGATTAACACATCATCAAAGTAAGGCACTACCCCTGGCAGTCCTTGGAGCATCCTTTCCATAAGGCTTTGAAAGATGCCTGGTGCCACGCTTACTCCAAATTATAACTTTTTACATTTGAAGGCACCTCTATGAGTCACAATGGTTTGGGCCTCTGCAGTGGCATCATCAACTGTTAGTTGTTGATATGCCTGGGCCAGATCCAATTTGGCAAAGACTGTACCCCTGCCAAGTGAATGTAACAGATGATGCACCACTGGAACTGGGTATGCACTCTGCTGCAGCGCATGGTTCAGTGTCCCCTTATAGTCTCCACAGATTCTTACTGACCCATCAGTCTTGACTGGTGTGACTATGGGTGTCTCCCACCTGGAGTGGTCAGTGGGCTCTAAAACCCCTTGAGCTATTAATTTGTCTAATTGTGCATCAATTTTTTCCTTTAAAGCAAATGGGACCCTTCTGGGCTTTAAACGAATTGGGGGCACCCTGGGATCTAGGTTGAAAGTGATAGGGGTCCCCATATACTTGCCCAATCCTTCGCTGAAGACCTCTGGAAACTCAGACTTCAAGGCCTCCTCCCATTCAGAGTTGCTCACGTGATTGATGCCAGACACCTCGATGCCTAGTGGATTGAACCACTCAAGTCCCAGCAAGCTTGGGCGATCCTTGTCCACGATGGTCAGGGGCAAACATTTGGTGTGGCCTTTGAACTTCACGTTGAATTCTCTTGTTCCAACTACTGGAATCTTGTTCCCTTGGTAGTCTTTAAGAGTCAGTGCTTGCTTCTGGAAATGTTTCTACTGAATGTTGGGAAGTAGCCTGTGAATAGTGTCCCATGACACCATAGATAAATAGGAGCCTGAGTCCACTTCCATTTGGCAAGGCCTTCCTTCAATGAGTACCTTCACACGTACTTTTCTGCTTCTTAAGGGTGAAGAATGACCAATGGTGACTGTTTGATGAGTTTCATTCTTCCCATTTGCTTCTGAGTTGCGCCCCATTTTTTCACTGAAGTTGTTGGACTTGAATTCTTTCTCAGGAAATTTCTTCCTACTAGGTGGAGTTCTGGATGATTTGCAGACTCTTGCTAGGTGACCTCTTTTCTCACAACGTAGGCAGATGGTGTCTAAAACTTGCATTCAGTGCGGGTGCCCCCCCAGCCTCTGCAATAAAAGTCTTGCCTCTTTCTTCCAAGGTCTTTCCTTTTCTTCTCCATTCTGAGTCTATAAATTCCTTCCTCCACCTCACTACAGTCTGAATCAGAATCTATTTGCTTGCAATGGGCTGTTGTGGACTTTTCCACATCAGAATGGCTTGAGGCCTTGTTAATTTTCTTCATGGCTGCGGCTGAGGACTTAGTGGCTTCTGCTGAGGAGGTCTCTTCTATGGCCTCCTTCAACATGATCTTAGGTTTTAATAACAATTTGCTCTGAAGCACCTTGTCTTTGAGGCCTAGGACAAACTGATTGTGCATGGCCTCCTCCAAGCTGTTAAACTCGCATGCACCCCCAATGTCTCTTAAGCTTGCCACGAAGTCATTAACGTTTTCACTTTCCCCTTGATCCCGACGGTAAAACTCGTGTCTCTTAATGAGGCACGATACTTGTGGGGCGTAATGGGCTCTTAAAAGCTTTTCTAAATCAGGCCATTCCATTACCTTCACGTCTGCAGCTCCCGCCAATCCCTTCACCATCTTGAAGACTGCCGGACCGCAGTGTGTAAGAAAGACCGCCCTCTTCCGCTTCTCGGAGATGTCGGCGAGGTTGTTTCCTTCCAAATACATTTGGAAGCGATCCGCATACAATTCCCAGTCTTCTGCCACCGGATCGAATGGGGCTGGGGGGGTGTTCAGCGCAGCCATCTCGCTCTTCTGCTTGTCTTCCGCATCGTCTTCTCTTCAGGGGGATCCCACCTTTGTCACCAGTGTTAAGTTTGCATGAAGAGTCAGACGCGAAGAGCTTCAGTGAAGAGTTTATTTAGTGACTACAGCTCGAATGGACCCAACTTGGCTGGGCTACGACTGCTACTTATAGCCAGCAGCCGTAGTTGCCAGCCAATCAGAGTGCAGGGTTTTCCCGCACTTTTTAAACCAATCATATTTGACATTTTACAAGAACAATTCAAACTTAACCAATAACATTCAAACCTACATACATAACAAGTTTCATCTTTATTTTGGTTAAACAGCAGCAAAAAAAATCACTATCAAAAAATCACAAACAGCACAATTTAAAAACCAATGTATTTTGATGTACAGATTTTTTATGAGTGTATACTATCATTACTTTTTTATGTCTAAAGTCATTCAGATAGCTTTGTGTTTAAGCTGAGATTAAAATTTACAATCTGGTCTGATGCCCTTAACCATTACACCAAACGGGCTTTTAGTGTTGTTAAAAAATAAATCATAAATTAAGTCTAGTCTTATGTCTGAGTCGCAGAGAAGTAAGTAGTAGTTATACTCTTATTTTAGCCACGAGTCAAAGTTCTGGTAAAAAAAATCTAACAAATCTAACTAGTTATTTAAGGACTACAGTGGTAAGAATCAGTTGATAGTCGGACATTCAAAAAGCAGGTGATATACAGTGTTCACAAAAGAGTGTTAGTGAAGTCGTTCCAGGACTGGAGTACATACTGAGAGAGCTCTTTCTTTCCATTTTTCTCCTTCTCTAAGAGATAGCAAAGAAAAAGACATTTATCAGAAGAGGTTCTTGAACAGGAGCATCTTTTGTAAAAAGGAACAGAGGGATTTGATTTCCCCCGTCTTTAAAAGACATTCAAGATTAACAGGCTCCAGCTACAATTAGCAAGTCTAAGTCAGTGGTGGAATTCAAATATTTTTGCCACCGGTTTGGTGGGTGTGGCTTGGTGGGCGCACTTTGCATGCATGCACACACTTTGTGTGCATGTGCATGCCAAATGCGCACTTTGTGTAGGTTCAGAGGCATTTGCGCAGGTGCAGAGGTGTTCTAACTTGTCTCCTGCAAGCCTGCACAATCCTGGTCACTTCAGCAGCTGCTGTGCGGCACTATTCTGTGCCGCGCAAAGCAGCTGTGCTTCAAATTCAGCAGATAAAACTGAGTATGGGAGCCCGGGCGGGCAGGCAGGCGGGCCCAACAGCAGAGGGGCGGAGAGAACCAGTTCAGTCTCCATTGCTTATCGCTGCTACCGGCTCACCAGAACCAGGCTGAACTGGTCGAATACCACCCCTGGTCTAAGTCCAGTATACAACCACAATTGAGCCCAAAAGTTATGTTGCTAAGTGAGAAATTTGTTCAGTGAGTTTTGCCCCATTTTACAACTTTTCTTGCCATATTTGTTAAGTGAATCACTGCGGTTGTTAAAGTAGTAACACTTTTTAAAAGTGAATTTGGCTTTCACATTGCTTGCCCGAATGTCACTAAAGGGGATCACATGACCCAGGGATACTGCGACTGTGATAAATATGCACCAGTTGTTAACCATCTGAATGTAAATCACATGACCATGGGGATGCTGCAGCAGTCATAAGTGTGAAAAAAATAACTTTTTTCAGTGCCATTGCAACTTTGAAAGGTCACTAAATGAACTGTTGTAAGTTGAGGACTACCTTTACTGTACATCAATAGCTTATACAGCTGATTTTCCTGAACCAGTTTTTTTCCTTGTTAGAAATCTTGGGGTTGTTTGGGGCCAGGATCACGGAAATGTGAGTGTGCATAGAATAACTAGGAGAAGGCAATGCCCAAAATGGATATGGGGAACAAGTGAAATGGATTTGGCTGTGAAAAATGTTCAGTCTTTTCATTCATATGACTTTTCAAACAAAATCCATTCTTTATTCACAGAAGTTTGAATAGCTGTTTGCTTTTTCAGTGTTGGGAGGATTTTCCACAGAATATTAGTACAACACAGAATTAAAAAGAAAACAAGTCAAGATAATAGTAGCTCAAATACTAGAAGAAGATTAAGCCAGTAATTAAATTGAAACATTTTAAGTCGAAAGAAACAATTGAGACAACACTATACTTGCATTTTGCAAAATGATAAATGAGGCAAGTGCCAAAGGGATAGATCTTGTTACTACTATGTAAAATAAATGGAAACTGCTGAGAAGAAAGCTATGATTTACTGAGTTAGAATAAGAGAAAAGTGATTGCTTGGTTGCTAGCATCTTCTTGTCAGACAATTTCAAAATCTTTAGCAATAATTACAATGACTATAGAGGAGCTATTTTAATATTCACTTCTTTCAATACTTACAGAATTATTTATCTTCAAAAATCTTGGAAGATGGCACAGCCTCTCCCAATCTGTGTATCATCCAGAGATAAGGACTGCAATTTCTAGATTCCAGCTAGCATTAGCTGTTCCTAAAAACTCCCCATGACTGAAAGGTAACCAATTTTAGAAGGTGTTCTTGAAACCATCATTTTAAAAATTGATAATTTACACAGGAAACACAGGAAACAATTTTTTATTTACTGCCAGAAATGTCCCAACCTGGTTATAACAACCTGAAGTTATTTAAAAGTTTCCACAAAATTGTAATGTTAGCAGTACAGAAAAAAGGAAATATTAAACAAAGGGATTATTTGTGCTAACTTATTTAATTTTATTTTCAAATGGATTTAATCAGTTATAGTTTTTGTGCCGGCAACTCTCTTTTTGAGGATCAGTTCTCAAATTATTTAAATGCAAATCATTGATGAAGAGTTTTGTACATTTCAGGCAGGTATAGCTGGAATGTTTAAGCCGTCTTGTTATATACAGGTGAAACTTGAAAAATTAGAATATCGTGCAAAAGTTCATTTATTTCAGTAATGCAACTTAAAAGGTGAAACTAATATATGAGATAGACTCATTACATGCAAAACAAGGTAGTTCAAGCCATGATTTGTCATAATTGTGATGATTATGGCTTACAGCTCATGAAAACCCCAAATCCACAATCTCAGAAAATTAGAATATTACATGCAATCAATAAAACAAGGATTGTACATAGAACAATATCGGACCTCTGAAAAGTATAAGCATGCATATGTACTCAGTACTTGGTTTGGGGCCCTTTTGCAGCAATTACTGCGTCAATGCAGTGTGGCATGGAAGCTATCAGCCTGTGGCACTGCTGAGGTGTTATGGAAGACCAGGATGCTTCAATAGTGGCCTTCAGCTCTTCTGCATTGTTCGATCTCATGTCCCTCATCTTCTCTTGGCAATGCCCCATAGATTCTCTATGGGGTTCAGGTCAGGCGAGTTTGCTGGCCAATCAAGCACAGTAATCCCACAGTCATTGAACCAGGTTTTAGTGCTTTTGGCAGTGTGGACAGGTGCCAAGTCCTGCTGGAAAATGAAGTCAGCATCCCCATAAAGCTCATCTGTGGAAGGAAGCATGAAGTGCTCCAAAATCTCCTGGTAGATGGCTGCGTTGACCCTGGACTTAATGAAGCACAGTGGACCAACACCAGCAGATGACATGGCTTCCCAAATCAACACAGACTGTGGAAACTTCACACTGGACTTCAAGCATCTTGCAGCGTGTGCCTCTCCATTCTTCCTCCAGACTCTGGGTCCTTGGTTTCCAAATGAGATGCAAAAGTTGCTCTCATCAGAAAAGAAGACTTTGGACCACTGAGCAACAGACCAGGTCTGTTTTTCTTTAGCCCAGGTAAGATGCTTCTGACGTTGTTTGTTGTTCAGGAGCAGCTTGACAAGAGGAATACGACATTTGAAGCCCATGTCCAGAATACGTCTGTGTGTGGTGGCTCTTGATGCACTGACTCCAGCCTCAGTCCACTCCTTGTGAAAGTCCCCAACACTTTTGAATGGCCTTTTCCTAACAATCCTCTCCAGGCTGCAGTCATCCCTGCTGCTTGTGCAACTTTTCTTTCACACTTTTCCCTTCCACATAACTTTCTATTAATGTGCTTTGATACAGCACTTTGGGAACATCCAACTTCTTTTGCAATTACCTTTTGAGGCTTTCCCTCCTTATGGAGGGTGTCAATGATGGTTTTCTGCACAACTGTCAGGTCAGCAGTCTTTCCCATGATTGTGATTCCTACTGAACCAGACTGAGAGACCATTTAGGGGCTCAGGAACCCTTTGCAGGTGTTATGGCTTAATTAGCTGATTAGAGTGGGACACTTTGAGCCTAGAATATTGCACCTTTTCACAATATTCTAATTTTCTGAGATTGCGGATTTGGGGTTTTCATGAACTGTAAGCCATAATCATCACAATTATGGCAAATCACGGCTTGAACTATCTTGCTTTGCATGTAATGAATCTCTCACATATATTAGTTTCACCTTTTAAGTTGCATTACTGAAATAAATGAACTTTTGCACAATATTCTAATGTTTTGAGGTTCACCTGTATGTCATTATATTTATTCAAGGAAATATTAAGCCACTAAAAAAGTAAGCATTTTGGCTGATTGAATCAGGTAAGAATTTTGTAGCAGAAATCTGTAACAAAGGCATTTTGTAATTTATCTGATATTATAATAAGAATACCATGCACAAATCAATTATTTTTTACCATACACACCCAATTTGCTGCCTTCCCCTTCAATTCTCCTAAATTCCCAGTGAACAGAACCAGATAGAATTATGGAACTGACATCTAACTCATCTAGAAGGTACTGAATTGGGGAAAACCTTTTATATCATGTTTTCCTTATTCCTGTCACTAGCTTTGCTGCAAACCATTTTTTAAAAAAAGAGGAAATTAATTCTTGCAGTAATTTACTGTATTAAATGATAATTTATTTCCAGCACAGGAAGATTACAAAGCAGCTATTATGTGTGTATGAGGGACAGACAAAGAGAAATTCTCTATGTTGAATAAATAATTTTACAAAATAAAAAAAAATCTAAAAAGAAGGTAGAAACGTCTTTGAAAGGCATCCATTTTATGACACACAAAAAAGCTATTTAATTTCTTTCCTACAGTGCCCCTGGGGGAAACCAGTATTACACTGCTTCATAAACACCTAATTTCATCTGTCCAGACAGGTTGTGAATGATATTGTTCTTCTACAGCAATGATGAATGGAAATCATTAATAAGAGTAAGTCTCAGGAAAGGAAGATTTTCTTCAAATCTACACTTAAGTACTTATACAGAGTGTGACACCAAGGAAATTCTTTAACACTAGGCATTTAAAAATAGTTTGATAAATTTGAAGTCATGTCTCACCTTGCACAAAGAGTAATCTTTACTACTGAGAGGCAGAGGAAAAAAAGAAAAAAAAGCTACCAAAAAGTTAATTTGGGTATAGCAATTTCTTAAATCAAATACAGAAGCAAGCCAACAAGCAAACAATGATTGAAAAAAAACCACTTCATAGTTAAAAACATATAAGCTAGGATCCCCAAATAAAATGAGAAAGATTCAAAATAAGCTTTATATTCTTATTCATTCAAATAATAAAGCTGGGCACCCAAGGAAAATCATTTAGGATGTGAGTCAGATCAAATTCTTACTTTTTGAATATTTGTATTTGTAGGAATTTTTTCCTTTATTTTTGTCAGGTGTGTTGCATGTTGAAAAAGTAAATTCATATTTAAAAAACAAAAACAAATAAATGACTAAATAATAACCAGTCTCTTTTCTTCAACTGCTGTTTTCAAATATCTAGCACAATCTGCCAATGTATTTTCCTCACTTTAAATATGTTGAGATTTTAGTCCTAGAATTCCAGCCTCGCTCATTTTTTTACCCCTTTATTGTTCTTTTTGTTTATAAATAACTCAAGACATCAAACATACCTAGTACTCCTTCCTCTTCTTATTTTCTCCACAACAACAACCCAGTGAGGTATGTAAAGCTAAGAGAGAGAATCTAGCCCACCTAGCTGGTTTTCATACCTAAGACAGTCTCCTGGTTTCTAGTCTGATATATAACTGGCGAAATATATCAGCTATACTAAAATATTTCTAATACAAAAACAGAAACAGTTGCATTATGTCCTAACAAATTTTTGTATCTATTATAATCCTTATAACATTCCCACTACCTTCTACTTGCTATTTTAACTTGAAATGCTATGGTCTTTCTATATACAAGCCTATAACCTGCCACCAACTCTGAGACCTTTTTGGTTACAGTACAAGGCTCTTTATGGGGCAATTATATAATAGTGTACATTTAATGAAAACATAGGTCATAAATAAACGTAAGACAATAGTTTATGCAGGTTTAGTCAGAGGTAACACCATCACCATTGATACTAATTCCCAGGTAAATGAATATAGGATAGCAACTACTGAAGCAGAACACAGTATTTTTATCATTACCTATAATTACAGATATACATGTTTGATTAAATATGATTTGTATTTAATGTCAAATAGCTATCAAATAGATATTGGGAATAAATCAGTGGGGCTTAACATTTATTTAACTGCACTGGGTAGTAACAGAAGCTTGGGGGTGGGGTGGGGATATTGTTTCTGCCAGCACACATACACACACATAAAGTATCATGCAGTCAGCTTTCACAAAATTGATCCTAGCCTGATTTAATATCAAGGCTCATGGGGCCAGTTTCATAAATTAAATACTAAATGAACTTAAACATTTTTCTAAAACCTAATTGCTACCTTGCCCTACATTTACTGCTTTATACATCATAAAATTAGATTTGAGAGTCCTACTGTTTTGCTGATTGGGGCCATTTCAAAGATAAATGGAAATGCGCTTTCATATGTGATGCTGAAGCAACATTGCCATGGAAACTAAGTTTCCTAGGAATCCCTGTCCAATTAAAACCTATATACATTTTGTATATGGATATAAAAGCAGCCTTAAGTCTCCCATCAATCTGGGCTCATGTCAAGTCTCTGATTTTATTGTCCTTGTTTCTAATTCTAACTATAATTGCTTCTTCTTATAACACCAGCAGGTTGTATTGATTATTATCCTTTGCACAACTTATTGATCATAGCAAAAAGTATTTGAATAGATATCTCAGCCTACTTTCAAACCTTATACTGTACTGTCAAGGCCTGGCATAAGCAGGAGGATAAAAGCCTGAAAGGGGAAAAAAAACTCTCTTAGCTTCTAGGTACTTAGTACATTTATTAAAAATGGTAATTCCACAAAACCCCACCCTCTAACCCGACCCTCCAACAAATAAACAATAGGATTTTTGTATCTACCTTGAAATCTAAATGATCTTGATACAAATATTAGAGCATTGTTCAGTTGTCTACAATAATTGTCAAAATATTATTGAAATCTGAAAAGAGAAGAGAAAAGCAAACTGTCACCACTAGAGGGTACAACATAAATGATAATTTCCCTAGGAAATCATTTAAGCTATCTAATTGTATTATGTTGCTTCAAGCAAAGTTTCAAACATAACATAAAAACTAAAATTACTCAGTGTTATGTTCCAATATATTTCCTAAAAGATGTGAATAAATATTCATAGACTAGGGGTACTGCATGTGACATGGTTAAGTGGTTTACCATTTTTAATATTGTGGATGAAAGTGGAATTATAAAGCCAATAGAATATGTATGTATATGTGTGTAAGTACCTGCTAAAATATTAATAAAGTAAATTGGCAGAATTATCTTGTGATATCCTGATTAAATAAAAAAACAATTCTTTTGGAATGTTACAAGTCATAGAATTATAATTAGGTACTGAGAAATGATGAGAACCAAACTATTGAAGTTATCACCAACAAGAAATAACAATAGAATAGCACTTAGAATTATATACTGTTTCATAGTGTTTTACAGCACTCTCTCTGCAGTTTACAGAGTTACAGGTGAAACTCGAAAAATTAGAATATTGTGCAAAAGTTCATTTATTTCAGTAATGCAACTTAAAAGGTGAAACTAATATATGAGAGAGACTCATTACATGCAAAGCAAGATAGTTCAAGCCGTGATTTGCCATAATTGAGATGATTATGGCTTACAGTTCATGAAAACCCCAAATCCAGAATCTCAGAAAATTAGAATATTGTGAAAAGGTGCAATATTCTAGGCTCAAAGTGTCCCACTCTAATCAGCTAATTGGGGTTTTCATGAGCTGTAAGCCATAATCATTACAATTATGACAAATCATGGCTTGAACAACCTTGTTTTGCATGTAATGAGTCTATCTCATATATTAGTTTCACCTTTTAAGTTGCATTACTGAAATAAATGAACTTTTGCATGATATTCTAATTTTTCAAGTTTCACCTGTATATATTGGTCCTCATTTTACCAATCTCGGAAGGATGAAGGCTGAGCCAACCTTGAGCCGGTTAGGATCAAACTGCTGGCAGCCAACAGTCTAACGACTGCTCAATAAAAAAAAAATGAACTAGTCTGGTGGAAGATTTTTCTGAATGTCTCAAAGAAAGGAAGTAACTTTCACAATTTCTACTAGGCAAAATATTCTGTACCTAAAACTTGCATTGCTGCTGAGAAAGTCTCATAAAATGAATTCTCATCTGCTATTTTCCTCTGGAATTAAACTGAAACGGGCTTCTAGAAAATAGCAGATCACTAAGAAGATGGCTGTAGATTGAAACCAGGACCCCTTGGACTGCTCATAATTAAATATGTGCAGGAATATGATATTCCACCCTTGAGTATGACCAACATTTTCCTTATGAAATAAATTTCCAAATCAAATTATTTTCCATTAAATTAAATAGTAACTGGTAGGAAAAATGAATATATTGGCCTAATATTAATTGCTTCTCCTAACGGAATGAATCCTGAAAAAATACAGCTATTAAAAATATTTAAATAATGCACATGCATTAAACAGAGAAACTTAGATTACATTTTGCATTTAAACCTTAAGACTTATAGTGGCTTATATTGTGATTCCTCTTATTTTGCTTCCTTTATAGCAAACAAATTGGTCCAACATTACTCAATGAGCATTCTACATGGGGACTTACATCTGGAGTTTTCAATGCCCTGGCTGAACACTACACTAGATATCTTTGTTATGTATGTAGGTTTAAATGTTATTGGTTTATTTGAATTGGTCTTGTAAAATGTCAAATGGTATTGTTTATAGTGCTTGTAAAATGTCAAATGGTAAGAAGAAACCCTGCACTCCCATTGGCTAGCAGCTACGGCTGCCGGCTATAAGAAGCAGCCGTAGCCTTACCCGGACGGGTCCATTCGAGCTGTTGTCATTAATAAAGTCTTTTGCTGGAATTCCTCGCGTCTGACTCTTCATGCAAACTTAACACTGGCGACGAAGGTGGGATTTCCCTGAAGAGAAGACGACGCGACGAACAAGCAACTGAGCGAGATGGCTGCGCTGAACACCCCCCCCAGCACCGTTCGATCCGGCGACGGAAGACTGGGAATCGTATGCAGACCGGTTCCACATGTTCCTGGAAGGGAACGATCTCGCCGGCATCCCCGAGAGACGGAAGAGGGCGGTCTTTCTCACACACTGCGGTCCGGCAGTTTTCAAAATGGCGAAGGTGTTGGCGGGAGCAGCAGAATTGAAGGTAATAGAATGGCCCGAATTAGAAAGACTTTTAAGAGCCCATTACGCCCCACAAGTATCGTGCCTCATTAAGAGACACGAATTTTACCGTCGGGATCAAGGGGATAGCGAGAGTGTTAATGACTTCGTGGCAAGTTTAAGGGACATTGGGGGTGCTTGTGACTTTACCAACGTAGAAGAGGCCATGCGTGATCGGTTTGTTTTGGGCCTTAAAGATAAGATCTTACAAAGCAAACTGTTAATGAAACCAAAAATCACGCTTAAAGAGGCTATTGAAGAGGCTGTTTCAGCAGAAGCCACCAAGTCCTCAGCTGCGGCCATGAAAAAGATTAACAAGGCCTCGAGCCAGGCCTCAAGCCATTCTGATGGGGAAAAATCCTCAACAACTCATTGCAAACAAATAGACTCTGATTCGGATAGCAGTGAGGAAGAAGAGGGGATTTTTAAGCTCAGAATGGAGAAGAAAAGAAAAGACTCTGGAAAAAACAGGCAAGGAATCGTTTGCAGAGGATGTGGGGGGGGCCACCCCCGCACTGAATGCAAGTTTTTTGACTCCATTTGCCTACGTTGTGAGAAACGGGGTCATATAGCCAGAGTCTGCAAATCATCCAGAACTCCACCATGCAGGAAGAAACTTCCTGAGGAAGATTTTAAGCCCAACAATTTAAGTGGAAAAATGGGGCGAAATTCAAAAGCAAATGGCAAGAGTGAAACTCACCAAACAATATCCATTGGTCATTCTTCACATTTAAATAGCAGAAAAGTACATGTGAAGGTGTTTATTGAAGGGAGACCGTGCCACATGGAACTGGACTCAGGCTCTTATTTATCTATGGTGTCATGGGACACTATACACAGACTCTTTCCAAGAATTCAGAAAAAACATTTCCAGAAGCAAGCACTGACCCTCAAAGACTACCAAGGAACAAGATTCCAGTAGTTGGAGCGAGGGAATTCAACGTGCAGTTTAAAGGCCACACCAAACGTTTGCCACTGACCATCGTGGACAAGGATCGCCCAAGTTTGCTGGGACTTGAGTGGTTCAAGCCACTTGGCATCGAGGTGACTGGCATCCATCACGTGAGCAGTTCTGACTGGGAAGAGTCCTTGAAGTCTGAGTTTCCAGAGGTCTTCAGCGAAGGACTGGGCAAGTATATGGGGACCCCTATTGCTTTCAGTTTAGACCCCAAGGTGCCCCCAATTCGTTTAAAGCCCAGGAGGGTTCCATTTGCTTTAAAGGAAAAATTGATGCACAATTAGATAAGCTCATCGCCCAAGGGTTTTGGAACCTACTGACCACTCCAGATGGGAAACACCCATAGTCACACCAGTCAAGGCTGATGGGTCAGTGAGAATCTGTGGTGACTACAAGGGGACACTTAACCATGCGCTGCAGCAGAGCGCATACCCTGTACCTGTTGTGCATCATCTGCTCCATTCCCTTGGCAGGGGTACAGTATTTGCTAAACTGGACTTAGCTCAGGCATATCAACAATTAACAGTTGATGATGCCACTGCAGAGGCACAAACAATTGTGACTCATAGAGGTGCCTTCAAATGTAAAAGACTACAATTTGGAGTAAGCGTGGCACCTGGCATTTTTCAAAGTCTTATGGAAAGAATGTTGCAAGGACTGCCAGGGGTAGTGCCTTATTTTGATGATGTGTTAATCTCTGCTGAGAATGACACTCAGCTTCAAGAGAGACTCAGAGAAGTCCTTACCAGATTCAGAAAGCAGGTTTGAAAGTCAAGGAAGATAAATGCACTCTCAAAACAGACAGAGTTGAATTCCTGGGGTACATGATTGATAAACAGGGCATCCACCCCACTGATGCCAAGGTTAAAGCGATCAAGGAAGCCCCTAAACCTCGTTGCAAGTCAGATCTGCAAGCCTTCCTTGGCCTTATTAACTTTTATCACATGTTTCTACCTCACAAAGCATCTATTGCTGAACCCTTACATCGTTTACTTGATAAGAAGGCTGCTTGGATCTGGGGCGGAAGGAACAGTCAGCATTTAACAGTATTAAGAGACTAATCACGTCTGATGCTGTGTTGATTCAATTCTCTGAGAATTTACCTGTTGTTCTGACTTGTGATGCATCCCCTTTTGGAGTGGGAGGGGTTTTGAGCCACAGGCTTCCCAATGGCCGGAAGCCCCAATTGCATTCTACTCTCGCACGCTGTCCAAAGCAGAGAGGAACTACAGCCAATTGGACAAGGAGGCTTTAGCAGTTGTTGCAGCTGTTAAGAAATTTCATGAATATCTGTATGGCAGGTCATTCACCATTGTTACAGATCACAAACCTTTGCTTGGCATCGTGGCAGGAGACAAACCTACACCTATTATCCTGTCACCAAGAATGCTGAGGTGGACTGAATTTCTTGCAGCCTACTCCTACAAACTGATTCACAGGCCTGGCAAGGACATTGGACATGCTGATGCACTGAGTCGTGCCCACTACCTTGCCACAAGGAGGACTGTGAACTTGAGACTCACACCTTTTTCCTGGAGACCGTTGCTAAGCTTCCAGTCCATGCTGCTGAGATTGCCAGAGAATCTGCCAAAGATGCTGTGTTGGCACCTATTATGGGCTGGATTAAAAAGGTTGGCCTCTTCAAGATCTACCTCACTTTGCCCAACCTTTCAAATCCAGGCAAACTGAATTATCTGTATTAAGAGGATGTATTTTGTGGGGTAACAGGGTGGTTATTCCTGCAAAACTGCAAAGGGAGGTTTTGGAAATGTTACATGAGGGTCATCCTGGGATTGTAAGGATGAAAGGTTTGGCCAGGAGTTATGTATGGTGGCCAGGTATTGACAAAATGGTTGAAAACTGGGTTGCCTCTTGTCCCAATTGCCAGGTAGTCAGGCCTGCCCCACCTCACGCCCCCACACAGGAATGGGAATGTCCTAGGGGCCCATGGTCTAGAATCCACATTGATTTTGCAGGCCCTACAAGAGGGCACACGTTTCTAGTAATTGTAGATGCATACTCCAAATGGCTAGAGGTTATTCTCATGACTTCTACTACTACTGAGGCTGTTATCAAGCAGCTCAAAAGCTCTTTGTAACCCATGGGTTACCAGATGTCCTTGTCTCTGACAATGGCCCTCAATTCACGTCTAACATTTTTGAATCCTTTCTAGCTCAACAGGGCATCAGACATGCCCTCACAGCCCCTGGGCACCCTTCGGCCAACGGCCGGGCTGAACGTATGGTACGCTTTACCAAGAAAAGCTTCAGCAGCTGGGTCCTGGGGACATCACTGAGAACTTGAAAAGCTTGTGTTCAGCACATCACTCCTAGCCCATCAACTAACTTGTCCCCAGCAGAGTTGTTAATGGGCAGGAAACTTAGGTCTTCCCTTGACCGACTTCATCCCACTTATGCACCCAATACACCACTGGATTCCACTTCCAAAGTTCGTTCTTTTAGTGTGGGAGATTCTGTCTATGCTAGGAACCTTACAGGTGAACCTTTGTGGATTCCTGCTGAAATAACTCACATCACTGGCCTCTTTCTTACAGGGCTCAAACAGAGGATGGCCTCCTCTGGAGCAGGCACATTGACCAACTTAGATCCCGGTTCACTCAGGAACATCGCCCCTGTCTCTCTCTAGGTCCCTCACCTGATGTCTCTTCTAGGGGAAGGGGAGGAACAGGAGGAATATCAGCAAACAGGAATCAACCCTTTGTGTAACGAGCCATTGCGACAGGAACCATCCCGAACCCTGTCACAATGCCAAGATCCATCCTTAGAAGTAGAGTCATTACGACAGGAACCATCCCGAACCCTGTCACAATGCCTAGATCCATCCTTAGAAGTGGAAGATTGTACATCACTACCAGACTTGGGTGTGACATTGGAATGGAGATGGGTTGGGAGGAGAGACCAGATTCTAACAGTCTAACAGGGTCTTCTTTCACAGGAAGTCCTAACAGGGAAATGTCAGCAGACACATTTCCCCTCTCACTGGGTGAGAACAATAAAGATTCTGAACCACGAAGGTCTCAGCGTGCACGTAAGAGCCCCACCTATTTAAAAGAATACATTAGATAGGTTGGGGTTTGGTATGGACTGAACCTAGTGGGGAGGGGTGTTATGTATGTAGGTTTAAATGTTATTGGTTTATTTGAATTGGTCTTGTAAAATGTCAAATGGTATTGGTTTAAATAGTGCGGGAAGAAACCCTGCACTCCCATTGGCTAGCAGCTACGGCTGCCGGCTATAAGAAGCAGCCGTAGCCTTACCCGGACGGGTCCATTCGAGCTGTTGTCATTAATAAAGTCTTTTGCTGGAATTCCTCGCGTCTGACTCTTCATGCAAACTTAACAATCTTTATAGCTCAATATATTGTTTCCAAGTTCATGGAGGCTTGAGAAGGAAACTAGTTAGAATAGAAGTTAAAATAGAATAGAGCTGGAGGGGAGGCCTCTTAGTTCATTCAAGCAGGAGACCCTAGACCATTTCATACAAGTGGTTGTCCAGTCTCTTTTTTAAAAAAAACATACAGTGATGAAACAACAAACAGATGCTTGTGAACATCTGTTTCTCCACTAGCAGGAATCTGTGGAAATGCTCATTTTGTGTGCCCTGCTCCATGCACATAAAAAAATGTGCTTTTCATTGTGGAAACTTTCAGGCTGTAATGCTACAGCAGAGATTGATTTTTCTTTAGTTAGTATTTCGTAGAAGTCTGTTCTGGCAAATGTATGGAATTGAGATGAGAAAAAAAAACTAATTGGGCTTATATATTCAATCTTGGATAATGCAAAATACAAAAGTTTAATTAGTTTGAAAGGCCACAAAGAATATGATTTATTTATGTGATCAAGTATAATTAGTGGGTTGCATTGTAATACCTAGATATACCTGGTGAGAATTTTATACTTTTGTATTATGCCATGCACAGAGTTTAGAGAATGAAATAGGTAGATGTTGTTATGTTTTGGAAATGAACACAGTTTCAGGAATCAGAATGTTTTGTCACAAATATACACCCTGTCAAAAAGAGAAGATAGCTTACAGCAAGTTGCTCATGTAAGCATGTGTTATTTTGTCCAATTCTTGGCTGAATTCCAGCAATAGTAATTCTCTCGGTGATTATCATCAATAATTTTCTAGCAGTTCAAATTTCATTCAGTAACATCTGTTAGCTGCCATTTGGTATCCTCAGGTGACACAAATGGACCGGCAAATTGTATACTGAGCCAGCTTTTTATTTTAACCAAGCAAAATGTTATTCTACTCCAACTGCAGTATTCCAATGGCAGCATGAGCTATGATTTGGTCCTTGTATAGTTTTCATTAAGATGCCTGGTATTTGGGGAATTGGGGAATTGGGGAAATTATGGTAGGCTCACTCTAAGCTAGGTTACCTGAGAATCCTGACAATGTTAATGAGAGCTCAGAAGAACTCCAGTCCATTGAAAAATTAAGTGCAATCAAGCAATTCAGAACTATGCTACCACTTCATAAATCTTTGTTAAGAGTCCTCTTCAATTGATATTCTTGCTCTTTCATCAGTGCTTCATGATTTTTTTGAACTCATCTTAACTGCATCTATGGACTTTACAATCTATAATAAATGTGTGCCTGTACCTATTTTGATTAGGTTTGATGTCTCAGTGGTTAAAGACACTGAGCTTGTCAGCTGGAAAGCTGACAGCCCTGGTTCAAGACCTGAGCACTGGGTGATGGGGTGAGCTCCCATTACTTGCCCAGCTCGTGCTCACCTAGCAGTTCAAAAGCATGCAAATGCAAGTAAATAAATACATACCATATGACCATGGAAATGTCTTTGGACAACACTGGCTCCCTTGGCTAAGAAATGGAGAGGACCACCAATGTATAGAGTCAGACATGACAGGAAAGGAAAAACCTTTATCTTTAACTTTTTTTCAAAGCTTTGGATCACACTGAATTGGCATCCTTCAATCTCAAGAGACTATGATATCATGCTATGAAACCGGTAACTGCCACTTCCCGTGTTGTTTCAATGCTGTATGCAAAGCTGGAGTGTCTTCTCCAGAGCACAAGGCCTGGGTAATTTAATATGGAGAATAATCTGTTACATAAGCAGCAGATCCACCCTCTCGACATCACTGAAATAGTCTAATGGAATGGCAGAGCTGATACGATTAGTTCCAGCTGCATCACAGGAGTTACCAGAATGTTATTGTACACAGTCACAAACTGCTTCCAGGACTCTGGCTCTGGATTTTGCCTTGAGGTTGACTACTGAAGCCTTTTCTAATAATAGATATAGCCACAAGGTAGTGGAGGTTTGAAATCAAAGTTTCCCTTCTCCTAGAAGATGGTTCTACCGTTTTATCTGCCGTTGACCATCTTCTCCTGTAACCCTGGAAAGAGGCCCTAACAAGGTGCTACCAGCTGGACCAAGGTTTTTAAAGGAGGTATTACTCCTCCGACACTTGTCACTCACAATGGATCACATTGCAGTGAAGCAAAACATGCATAATATCTGATTCATTTTCAATGGTGTGTAATTCATCTAGGAATATTATTATTACTATAACAATGCAACAATTCACACCCAGAAGACCAGACATTTGACAGAAGGTCTGTATTGCATGTTTATACAGAGGCTTTCTGAGTATATTGTCTGCAGACAACAAAAATATAAATCTTCCATTCCATACTATCCAGTCAGAGCTGAAGAAGCTTCTTAGATGAGAAGTGAAATGTTTTCAAAGAAAAACAAAGTCCAGTTGCCTCTTGAAAGCACCTTTGGGAGTGTTTAGAAAATTGTAATTGTACAGTAGTAATAGAAATAGAATACAGGATAAGATAATAGCAATGGAAACCACTCATACATGTATGTTTGGATGTTTCACTTTTGTGCTTGTTGGTTTAATGACTGTTGCAAAAATTGATGTAAAATTGGGTACAGTCATGTGATGACCTGTTTTATGACCACCAAAACTTATGACTGTAATTACAAGACTCAATTATCTGTACTATTCATTTAATAGCCCATATGATACATGGGCTAGCAATATATTAACATTTCACCTAGATTATCTGTATAAAACTATCTGTATACAAGTTCAACTATCCAGTGGCTATTATTTTTGTGGATAGAGTTTTAAAAAGATGCCATGACAATTAGTAATGAAGTCAATTTTAACTACATGAGAGTTTTAATTCCATTTTTAACATTTGATAGAAGAGACTGTGACTGTAGTTAAACAACGAAGCAAAAATTATGACACAAAAACATCCTCTATAGAGGTTGTAAGATATTTGCCTAAATAATATCACTTGTGTTTTTGAAGCTAAACACTACTAAATCTGGATGCTGCCTCAGAATACTACAAGGAAGATGGGAAATGATACATGGAAAATGTAATGCTACAAAATATTCTTTTTTAAAAAAATATTCTACCTGAAAAGAGTGATTGATCCAATTTATTTCATTCTTTGCTAACCAACTATTTCCCAGAATAAAATAAAGAAATTCACTGAATGAAACTAATTATTTACCCTATTTATATCTACTACGGGCTCTTTTCTAAGACAGTTTTAGATACATGCATGCTATTAGCTATCATGTTTTATCATAACAACTTGCAGGTATACATTGTGAAGAATAGGGAGGAGGGGTGAAACTGGAGCCAGCTACATCCGTGTATATCCTAAAGTGCCAGTGGCCATCTCTTTTTCAGAAGATGGATGTTTCTGCTTTTGAGTAGCTCTCCAGAGAGCTAATGGCTGACATGGCATTATTACCAGCTTGCAATGAGCTCCATTTTTTTAAAATGGTAATTTGTTACACTGGTTTGCCACACACCCGCTGCTTCCTTGTTAATCCAATAATCTATATGAGAAAAGCAATTTGACATTCCTTCTTCCCATCTGCCACCCATCACCTAATCTATATCTTAACTAACAGTGATTTATTAATGGCATCTGCATTAAGTACATCTTTGGTTGGCTGGTATCCCTTCTTTTTCTTTCAGACACGCTCCTTTGGCTACGTTTAAAAAGCAGAATCAGCAAGGAGATTAAAAACAACCACCAAGGATGAGATCAGATGCACTGCTGTGATTCATTCAGATAATTTTCAGGCAGGCATGCACGCACACAGGCAAGCAGTGGAATATACATCTTTCTCCAGCATGGAATCCATTTCCCCAAAGCAATGTGTCTTTCTAGTTCACTGCCTAGCTCATACTTCTCTAGCCCAGATAGCTTAATTGATGTTATGTCCATACTTTTCAAATGTTGGAGGTGGCTTTTACTCAAGAGTCTGTGAGCAAGACCCTACAGTAATAGTCTGGTAATGTAAACGATGTTAACACCTACAGAGTGATAACAACCAAGTGGAAGCTGGCTATTCAGTGCAATCATATCACACATCAATGCCCTCCATTTATGTTTAGGTTTACAGTTCTAATAACTCTTTGCCAGCACGCCCAGTGAAGCTGGAAGGGCACCGGAGTCAAAAGAGATTAATTTGTGTTTACTTGGAAGTGGGTTATGAGTTGCTTCTGAGGCCTCTATACTCTACTTTTAACTTTAACTTCAAACACATCTATTTTCTGCTTTAGATATTAAAAATATTTGCACCAATGTAACACCCTTTCTCACATTTTAATCATAAAATGCTCTAACATATAACATTGTGCTTCCTGTGTACATTCATTTCAAAAGGTTCAGAAATATAAGCAGTTAATCCATTTTTCTTTGTTTTCCTAAAGGGGTAGTGGGAAACACTTTCTGCAAACCAGAAATCTTGTAAATTGTGATTGTATTGTTGCTAGCCAGGATGAGGAGACACATAGGTGGTTCCACCCCAGGTGCCTGATGGACCCTGAAAGGTTCCAGGCAGAACTGGGGTTTTTTCCTACATCCCTCACCCACAGCCCTGTTGAGGTCCTAGTGGCCGCCTGGCAACAGGCTGCTGTGTGGACTCTCGACAGGGTTGTCCCCATGCGCCCTCTTACTCAGCGCAGATCCCAGCTAGCTCCCTGGTATACCAAGGAGCTCCGGGAGATGAAGCGCCATAGAAGGGCCCTGGAGAGCAGGTGGAGGTCGACCCGTTCCGACTCAGACTGAGCCCAGTTAAGAGCCCATGTTAGGACTTACCTGGGAGCTATGAGGGCGGTGAGAAGGACTTATTTCTCCACCCTCATAACATCCGCAGATAACCGCCCGGCCGCCCTGTTTAGGGTCACCCACTCCCTCCTACAGCCGGGGGTGGTGGTGGACCCGCTGCAGGGCAGAGTTGAGGAATTTGGTCAGTATCTGCTGGATAAGATCGCTCGGATTCAGGAGGGGTTGTGCTCGGACTTACAGTGGTCTGAGGACGAGGATGTGAGTGGTCTGGCTAATGTGATCTGGACTGAATTCAATCCTGTTTCTGAGGATGAAGTGGACAGGATTATGCGATGGCTGAGTTCCACCACATGTTTATTGGACCCGTGCCCTTCCTGATTGGTTTATGCCTCCAGGAAGGTCACGTGTGGCTGGCTCCGGGCAGTGGTCAATGCTTCATTAAGGGAGGGACTGTTCCCTGCCACCTTGAAAGAGGCGGTGGTGAGGCCCCTCCTGAAGAAGCCTGCCCTGGACCCAGCCGTGTTGAACAACTTCCGTCCGGTCTCCAACCTTCGCTTTCTGGTGAAGGTTGTTGAGAGTGTGGTGGCACAGCAGTTTCTGCTTTTACTGGATGAAGCAGACTACCTGGATCCATACCAATCGGGCTTCCGGCCCTGGTACAGCATGGAGACAGCATTGGTCGCGCTGATTGATGATCTCTCTAGGGCACGGGACAGGGGCTTGTCCTCTGTCCTGGTCCTGTTAGATCTCTCAGCGGCTTTCAATACCATCGACCATGGTATCCTGTTGCAGTGTCTCGGGGGGTTGGGAGTGGGAGGTACCATTTTACGGTGGTTCTCCTCCTACCTCTCGGGACGTTCGCAATCAGTGTTGGCAGGGGGCAGAGGTCGACTCCGAGGGCTCTCACTTGTGGGGTACCTCAGGGGTCGGTCCTCTCACCCCTCTTGTTCAACATATATATGAAGCTGCATGGGTGAGATCATCCGTGGCTTTGGGGTGAAGTATCATCAGTACGCTGATGATACGCAGTTATACATCTCCACCCCAGGCCACGTCAGTGATGCCCTCTCCATGATGACCCATTGTCTGGATGCGGTATGGATCTGGATGGACAGGAACATGCTCCAGCTCAATCCGGCCAAGACAGAGTGGTTGTGCATACCGACATCTTGGACCAGTCATGAGGTTCCATCTTTGGTCCTGGGGGGAGAGGTGTTGCCCCCCGTGGACAGGCCATGGAACCTGGGGGTCCTTCTGGATTCACGGCTCAAGTTAGAGGAGCAGGTGGGAGCCGTGGCCAGGGGGGCCTTTGCCCAGGTCCGGCTGGTTCACCAGCTACGCCCATATCTGGACCGAGATGCCCTGAGCACGATCACTCAGGCACTTGTCATCTCTTGACTTGACTACTGTAATGCTCTCTATTTAGGACTGCCCTTGCATACCACCCGGAGGCTTCAGCTGGTGCAGAATGCAGCCGCACGGGTTGTGATGGGAGCTTCCCGTTATTCCCATATTATGCCCTTCCTGCGCAACCTGCATTGGTTACCAGTTGCCTTCCGAGTGAGATTCAAGGTTCTTGTATTAACATTCAAAGTCCTACAGGGCATGGGTCCAGGGTATTTGCAAGAACGACTCCTGCCGGCATCGAATGCTAACCGCCCTGTGCGAGTGCACAGACAGGGGCTCCTCGGGGTGCTGTCTGCGACCCAGTGCCGCTTGGCGGTGACCCGAGGGAAGGCCTATTCTGTGGCAGCCCCCACTCTGTGGAACCAGCTTCCCCTGGGGCTCCGTTTGGCCCCTGATCTCCTCACCTTCCATCGTGATTTAAAGCCTGGCTATTCGGACAGTCCGGGCTGTGCTGACCTCCTGGGGGGGGGAATTGACTTTGTTTTAAATTGGGGGTTTTATGCTAATTTGACTTGATTGTTTAATATAGGTTTAGTTAAATAATTTAGAATGTGGTTTTAGTTGTTAGCTGCCCCAAGTCCTTTTGGAGAGGGGGCGGCATACAAGTCAAATTAATAATAATAATAATAATAATAATAATAACAACAACAACAACAACAACAACAACAACTTGATATTTAGAAACATATTGATTCTGAAGACTGGAAATTTTTATGCCATCATGTTTACTAGCCATTGACAGTATAATTCCTTGTGCATTTGTTACTTCAAGCCTTGTCTTGCTTAAACCAGCACTGAACTCTAAGCTTATATGTAGTGTAAACACCCTTGTCTTCACGCTAAATTTATTTGCTATTATTTTACTTGAGCAATTGCTCACTACAATGTAAAAAGAGAAAAAAAGTTATTCCATTGGTTCAAAAATTTTTTTACTTGATCAAAAAGCATTGTTGGCTTTTTTCCTGGTTTTCCCCCCTAACTTTTGAAGAGATGAGATGAAATTCTATAAACTAAATGTGCAGACACTATCAAAGTATCACCTATGTAGATTTTACATGGATTTTCCTTTTTTCATTTATACACTAAGTTGATAAATGTAATGTATAGCAAAATAAAAACATTTTGGGTTAAATGTTTGGTTTTTTGGTTAAATAACTAATGTACAAGCAGTGTATATCCCATTCTTGTTCCAGCCTAATTTCAAATATCTTCAGTATCACATTCTGTAAACAGAATCAATCCACCTCTGTACCAAGAGCTTGTGATGTTTCTTTTCCAGAGATATTATGTATCTTGCAGAACAGTTTCCATCTAGAAACTGATATTTGCATTACTGTCCTTCTGAAAGATTTAAAGACTTAATTGTTCAGGAAAGTATATAATGATAAATATATGCCCTTTATGCACTGGCTACTATTTATTATGAGAGGATTATTTGTGTAAATAATATATCAGAGAATATTTATTCCATTAATTTTTAAAGTTTGACTGTAGATGTTTTACAAGTACTTTGTGGAGGTTATTAACTGTTAAAAATAATCTTGTTTGAATGTATTAAATAGGAAAGAATTTTTCCTGCCAAAAATTCCAGTTGAAATATAATCTTAGAAACAGCATTTCAAGGAGCAGTTTTATAAGAGGGAAAAGCTGGTGATAAATGGCTTGTCTAATGCAGAGAACTATTGCTCAAAGATTTGGCATATTTCTCATACATTTGACATTTTTGTAAAAGGCAAATTTTCTTTAAGGTATTTAAAATTTAAGAGACAGAATAACTTGTGATCAAAGTTGCCAACGAATAAGTAGAATGATGTTATCATTTATTATTTTCTTATGTATCTAGTATCAGCCTTGCAAAGTAGTCCAGACAGAAAGCAAACAAGTGTAATTTTTTCTGTCCATTTTACTAGCTCAGGAATATCTGTCACACCCACATTACTGCTGTGGACTAAGATGCCTTTTATCTAACAATTCCCCTGCCTGTGACTTTTCCTGTTCTTTCCCAATGTCATTTCTGAATATGCACCAGTGTTTGTGTACAAATTAGTTCCCTCCAGTCAGTAATTTAAAGTATGCCTGACTTTCTTTTTAATAAGAAAAAGAAAAAAAACACTGAAAAAAAGTATCAGTGCATTAAAAATATGAAAAGAGCTCTCAAAGATTTTATTGTTTCTACCTTTATTAAAGGCAGGTTTAATAAAATATATTTACAGTGAGTTTCTGTTATTATTTGAAAATGAATGTAAGTATTTACACTTTTTAATTCTTTAAAAAAATTCACTCCCTATCAAAGGTATGTAGGAAGTTAGCACCCACCCCTCTCCTAGAAAAATGAAATATCCTAGGAAATATTAAAAAGGCAGAATATTTCCCCTAAAAGGGAAGTAGAAACTTAGAAAGGCAGAAGCTCATCCCCCACCTTTGTTAATGGGCAGGCCATTAATACTCTGGGCGAGAGTATTCTATATAACAAAGGCCTCTACCCATCTCACCACCTGGCCTGGGAAGACTGCATCAGGCAGCACTCAGGTGAAGCCATGTGGTCCAGACAAAGCCTACGAAGTTAGCTAAGACCCCTGCCCCCTGGAGTCTGACAGCCAATGGGATACATTTCTTACACAGGAACAGGGAACACTAAGGTAGGCCCAACATAGGGTATATAACTAAGGGTCTCTCAGCATCTTGCCCCTTCTTTTCCTCCACCCAACATCTTGAAGCATGTGATCATCCTTTTCATTTTGGAGCTCCAAGCCATGTGGTCCTGTCCACCTTTAAACTATCTTTCCGAACAGCCTCCATGTTTCAGTGACTTTTCCCTACTTGGAACTGAACCCAGAAGGATAATTCTTCCAACAGGTACAAAATAAAACTACAAATTACATGATATTTTCTCATCTTAGCTTTTGGAAAAAAGCTAAGATGAGAAGATATCCCATAAAAGCCCAATGAGAAGTGAAAGTTTTTAACAGCTACGTTTTATACATTGATATTTGAAAAGGAAGGCAAAATATAAGCAACACAAGAAAGGAAAAAACATGAAGACAGGAATGATCTTGGCAACAGAGAGGGATACTGTGCTTTTATAAAATAGTTTTTCATTAGAAGTCTTAGTTTACTGGAGCAGGGTAATGCATAAATATTAATACTCAGGTTGATATTTTTTTAAAGATAATCTGCTAATATCTGACCATTCAGAAATCCTGGGAACAAGGAGAGAAAAAAAAACACAATGTCTTATCCACAGGTGGTATTCAGCAGGTTCTGACTAGTTCTGGAGAACCGGTAGTGGAAATTTTGAGTAATTCAGAGACCCGGCAAATACCACCTCTGACTGGCCTTGCCCCTGATTGGCTGGGTCTTCTTTTGTTGCCCTGCACAGGAGAATGGAGCTGAAAAGTAGGTTAGTGGGGTTGGGAGGGAATGGGGATTTTGCAATATTCTTCCCCTGCCACGCCCACCAAGCCACGCCCACCAAGCCACACCCACCAAGCCACACCCACATAACCGGTAGTAAAAATTTTGAATCTCACCATTGGTCTTATCCCAAGCTGCCACTGTTCTTATATAAACAAAAAAGCTTCGCTCTCATTTTGCACTAAAGAGAAATAAAACTAATGATTTCTTCTGATGCATATCCTTACACCAAATTGTGCTTTTTTGTTTAAGTGCTTGAACAAAGCAAAAGAACAGAAAACCTCAGCATTTTCTATGTTGCAGGAAAGCTAAAAATACCATGCAGCTACTTTTCCTTGACAGATCTGCTAGCTTGAGTAAGACCAAGTTAGAAAAACAAAAATTATTGTAAAAAAAAGAAAATAGCTTACTAGTTAGTTCTAGAAAGCAGCAGCTTCTTATCGGGATCAATTCTGTGGAATCTATCCCCCATGTTAACATTACATATATAAATATTGGAATTTGTGGAAAATTCAGTCAACCACACAATTAACTTTTCTCTCATAGTTCTTGTACTCACAAGACACACCAACTAAACCAACTAAACACTAAACAGGTATTTTCTCATTGCTTGGTGTTTAGGCAATTATTAGATAAATGTTGACAGTATGTCAATATTTTACCATATTAAAGTGGTTTCAGTACTATTACAGATGCTGAGACTCTGGATCTTCGGTCCCTCTCTCTGTAATGTTGGATTTTGACTGATTTAATTTTGGTTGGTTCTATTTTATTTCATGAGGAACAAAGATAAAAATATTTTAAAACAGGAAAACAATACAATTACATGTATATGACCCATACATGTAAGGGTTTCTCATGCATATATAAATATATATGAAACTTTTAAGATTTTTTTCAGTAAAGATAACTATATTTCATTTTATTGTCCAGCATAACCTATGTTTATTGGCAATTCATTTGATATAACATCAGGTCTTCAATCCACTGGGCAACCGGAGCCAAAAATTTGGGGTTTTTTTCAGTGCTGAAGAACTAATCCCTGGCAATAGTAGTGGCATGGAGAATCCATTTCCATCTATAGTCCAGTTATACTTCAAAAGAATTTTTGTGCATTCAAGTATATTAATTTTTTTTGAAAATCAAATTTATATATACTGTTATAATTATTTTTTCCAGAGCATAGGAACTTTAGAACACTGCAAAAACATATTTTAAAGAAGCATTATTCTGCTTTCATATCTAATTACATAATTATTTAATCAGTTTTTTTCTGTGTAACTGAGAAGACCAATTAGTCCAAATTACTATTTTTGTTATGTACATTTTAATCTAAAATCTAATGACTTTTTTTGGTACTGAGGTTAAGACATTGTCCTTGTTTAAACAAAATGGGTGTTTCCAATTGCTTATTTCATTCAGTTTTTAAAGTTTGCCAACCAAATTTATTTATTGATAAGTATTTATAAAGACTGATTGTGGGCTTTTTAGCCTCATAGGATTTAATGATCCTCTGTAATAAGTTAGGTGTCTTTGAGGCTGAAAATGCTGCTCCAAATTGAAATGTCAATAAATGTTGTAATTGTAAATACTGCCAGGAGGTGGCAACTGATAAATGGTATTTCTATTTTAATACACAAAATGATAAAAAGTCATTATTATCCATTAGTTGATCTAATATAAACACCCACATTGTTTTTTGAATTGATTTGATAATATATTTTGATTTTGGAACATTCCAGGTATGGGTAACTAAAGGTGCTTAATAATTTATAGTTAAGGAAGGCATCCAAAATTTGGTACTGATTGAAGGGTATGCATAAGGATCCATCTTCAATTGAAAATTATTTTCAAAGGTATAACCAGAACTGAGAAACTATATAGAAATGGACAAAACAATGTATTGTGTTTAGAAAATGGGTATATTCTAAATTTATTTATTTTATACCACTTATAACTGGATGGGTAAACTGCATTAAAATGTTGGAAAAATAAATAAACTAGTAACCAAGCAATCAAATTAATTGATGGTGTTACATAGAAGCATATGTACCAGTAATCAATCAACTCCTAATATTTGAAAATAAGTGCAGGTTCCCAACAATCTCCCCCCACTAAAAACTCCATCAGATTGCAGAAAGGGCATTTTCAAATCTAAAAAGAAAGTAATTAATGTCTTTAACCCTTGAAACTACTTGCATTAGATAGGCAAGCTAGTATACTCTAGATCAGGGTTGTCAAACTCACGGCCTATGGGCTGAATGTGTCACCTGCTGGCCATGCCCATCCCAATATGTCACGTGATGACAACATGATGCCATGAGTTTGACACCCCTCCTCTAGATGTTTTAGATTACAACTTCCACATTTTCTGACTATTGGATCTATATACAGTTCTGATGATAACTGAAATCCAAGACATCTTAAAGGCACTTGTTTGTATAGACTAAGGGATGCCTCAAGTACCCTCTAGGATCTTGTCTAGTAACTGTACTATATAAGAATTGTGAGAGATGGTCTCATCTGCAGGTCATGAGGTTGACAAAGGCTGGATTAAGAACATAAAAACAGTTCACAGTTGACATAACTGCAGTAGTGCTCTGGGATTTCAGGCTGCTTCATGCAATGCTACTGCTGGGTATAACCATATTATGAAAGATTAATGACAACTATTAGGATAGAGCCATGTTGAAACCCATTCTGCAATTACGTGAATTGTAAAATAAGCATATTTTATGTCTGTCTTTTGCTTTATTAATTAATCAGAATTTATACCCTAATGTAACGCTAGGTTTTTACTAAATACATTGAACCAGACCTGGTGATGATTTCCTGTCATGCTTGAGTAACATTATTTTTAAAATATATGTTTAGATTGTACTGACTTTATAGTACATTTTATTTTAGTCAAATACAAAGTCTTTCTATTTCTGATGTTGTACAGAAAGCTCAGAAAGTGAGCTAAATAAAGGAACAGATGATGAATGCAAAATTCCAATTAATATTGAATAGAAAATTGAATCAGTAAAGAAGAATGAATAAATAAATGCATACAAATCAATTAGAGCAGATAAGAGCAGATCTTTCCCCTAAGGGCTTCATAACAGCCTAATTTATTAACAGCCTAATACTTTATTATTATTTTTATTAAATGTATATGCCACCCATCTTGCAAGATGACTCTGAGCAGTATTATTATTTATAGAGATCCTTATTTTAGAGGAAAGTGAAAGTCCATGGATGTACCAGTTCTGGCTTGTATCTTTCTTTATGGGCTTATTAGAATACATCCAGCTTTTTAGTACATTTGGAATATTTAGTACATTTTGCAATATGGATTTCCTGAACATGAAGATTACCCTTCAAAAACCGTATAAATTTAGTATTTCAGTTTTGTCTATAAATGGACTTTCTACTGGCATAATGAAAACCGATCAATATTAGTACATGTGATCAGGGCTTAATGATAACAAAATTGGGTGTTTTTTTATGCTTTCTTTTTTTCTTCTTTTTTCTTTTTTTCATTTTCTTCTTTTAAAAATTATTTTCCCTTGCTCTCCCTCTCCCCCTAAAATTCTGATACATTTCCTATTTAGTTAGATTCTTCCACCTATTTGACTTTCTCAGATGTATCAAAATTATTTAATAAAAGGAACCCTTTTCATTAAAGGACTGCCAGCTTGAAAGAGCTATGATAAAGGTCTGACTTGACTTACACAACAAGGTGCAGGAATTCAGAATAAAAGTCAAAGAATCTAGAGCAGAACAGCACTCAAGAAATCAATTTGTCTACAGTGGTATATTTTTAAAACTATAATAATAACAATAAATTTCCATTAAGTGATATAAGGCTGTTTTTCCCATGATTTATGATTTGTGTATAGCATGGTACATTCAGAAATACAACTTTGAGTCAATATATAATTTCAAAGTCAACTATCAATGCAATTATGTACAACTATGTAAGAGACATGCTATTAAACTATATATATTAAAAATAACAATGACTAAGACAATATATAAAACTGCAACATTACTAAAATATTTCAAATTGAACATTAATGTATGTAATACTATAGTATACTAGAGAACTTTAGTTTGGGCTTGGAAACAGATGACAGAGAATCTAAAAGCTGATTGGATATTGCCTTAATCATCCAGATGGCTTCAGTACCTGTAAATTGTGGTGAATAGGTATAATATATTGTATACAACAAGAGTGTCAAACTCACATTGTCATGGCATCATCACATGACATATCAGGACTTTTGCTCTCTTCATTAAACTGGGCAGGGGTGGGGCCAACATGTGATGCTTCCGGCCAGCGGGCTGTGAGTTTGACAACCCTGGTATACAAGTAAGTTAAGTAAAATTACCAGTGAACTATGTTAATAATGGTTAGGTGTCAGGCACAGCATGGTGTTATTTCATCTTGTCAGAAAGTGGAACTTTCTGGTGTTGCTATGCAGTTTACAAACTTGTGGGGATTTGGAGGCAAACCAAATCCACCAATCACAGGATAATACCAGATGCCCTGGACTGGCATCACAGGCCACGCCCCTTGGTATATAAGGGGCAACCCAACAGACAATTTACCTCAGGAGGGAGGTCAAAGGCCTAAACAGAGGCCTAAAGGGATGTCAGAGGCCTAAACATAGGTTAGAGGCCTAAAGGGATGTCAGAGGCCTAAACATAGGTTAGAGGCCTAAAGGGGATGTCAGAGGCCTAAACAGAGGTTAGAGGCCTAAACAGAGGTCAGAGGCCTAAACAGTTCTCTGTGGAGATCTATCTGAGGAGAAGTTTCTGAAGAGAAACTTTCTACTGGGGTCCATTGTTCTCCTTGTCTGCTCTTGCTGACATTATTCTAAACTCAGCTTGAGTATCTCAGTAGTTTGAGGTGGAGGAAGACAGTGAGAAGAAATCCTAACTACATAGATAGACAGAGAAACCAAGTAAGACCTGAGAGAAAAGAAACTTAAAGAAGGCACAAGAAACTGGTAAAAGTCTTTCTGTAAATTTATTTGAATTAAGCTGCTTGTACAATAAAAGATTTGGTTTGAAGAACAAACTGGGCTCAGCATCTTTGTACAATTTAACTATATAGACAGATTAACAAGATCCTCTAAACAATAAGTCGATCATAGGATTGACTTATAAACATAACATTATTTTTTCCAACACATCTGACATATTTAAGTCTTGGATTTGTTTGCTTATTAAATCCAAGCGACACATTTGGATCTCGTACCTGCTATTCAAAAATTAATAATCAACTGCTGGATACTACTGTGATTGGCTCTTGAGAAAATACATTGAGGTGGATGCAAGGGTCATAGATCACTGTTATGTATGTAGGTTTGAATGTTATTGGTTTATTTGAACTGTTCTTGTAAAATGTTAAATGGTATTGGTTTAAATAGTGCGGGAAGAAACCCTGCACTCCCACTGGCTGGCAACTACGGCTGCAGGCTATAAGAGGCAGCCGTAGCCCAGCCAACTCGGGTCCATTCGAGCTGTAGTCACTGAATAAACTCTTCACTGAAGCTCTTCGCGTCTGACTCTTCATGCAAACTTAACAATCACCATGGCATGGGGCAATATTATTTGCTGTCTCTTGGGAAGGCATTTATATTGTTTTCATATAACACCTGACTTGGTTTGCTATTGAGATTGTAAGGCTATATTATCTGTCATTGTGGTTTTGGCTGCTTTGTCCCATGTTGTCTTACCTTTGTTCTCCTCCCTTTCTTTTACATTTTCCATTATTTTATGGATTGATCCTTTTCAGAGCTTTTAAGATTAGAAGGGGTTGAAATTATAGATGGTGATTGTATCTGTTTATTAATCAACTGTTCTTTTAATCAGGATAATTCAACTATAATCCAATTTTGTTCCAAAGAGAGCAAATAATTTAAAGTATTTGTAAGTTCTGTTATTTTAAATAAGTAATTCCTATTTACAATTGGATTTGTATAAATTAGATTTATAAATGTTACAGAAATATTGTTAAAAATCTAGTTACTTCAAGCTGGCTTGCCTGAAGAAAATATTTAAATTGATAAACCAGGTGTGCCATATTAACAGTCAAAAAGTTACCAGTGTCCTTACTGTCACACCATTGTAATACAATTATACCACCTTTAAAATATCTGAAGCAAATCTAAGTGGGTGAAAGTTTACACCAAATGCAATCTTTGTTCCATCAGTAAGAGGAAGCCTTTAGGTTTTGGGAAACTGATAAATGTCAGCTTAGCATTCATTTGTATTGAGTATATCAGGGGTCTTCAAACTTGACAACTTTAAGCCTTGTGGACTTCAACTCCCAGAATTCCTCCTCCAGTCATGTTAGCTCAGGAATGCTGGGAGTTGAAGTCCACAAGTCTTAAAGTTGTCAAGTTTGAAGGCCCTTGGCCTATATGAACATTTATTTTAGTCATCAGAAGAAGAGGTATTTGCCAGATGTATTACTATCAATTTTACTCAAGGCTTCTCTAATCTTTTGGAAACAAGAATCCTGTAAATTCTTAAAATAATTTGCCTCATTTGTTAACAACGATGTGATTGGAAGAGATTGAAGTTGCCTTGGTAAGGAACTTTGTTGCTACAGGTGGACTTTTTATTGTATATATACTTGTACTGCAAGTATGTTATTGTCTGGGTACAGTATGCTTCCATAGTCTAAGAATTTAGATATCTCTTAGCAACAGCTATTTTTTCCTTCAGCAATATTTTGAATACAGGAGGTCCTCTTAATCTGTGATATTGGTAATATGTCTCCAAGAGCAAAAAGGGCCAAAAGATCTTCTACATCATGCCTGTCAAACTGGTGGCCCATGGGCTGGATGCATCATGCGCAGGCCATGCCCACCCCAGATCCACAAAGGCAAAAAACATCATAATATGTCATGGAATGTCATGTGACACAATTGAGTTTGACACCCATGATCTACATGATAGGTTGTTTTCCTTTCTATTTTTTAATGTCACTGACTTGGTCATCAGAGTTTATTGGGGTTATAGCACTGTAGAAAAAGTAATTCTTGACTCATTTTGAGATTTCATGTACATACCCTCACTTCCAGTTACTGGGTATGACCCTTTACCTAAAAGGTAAAAGTAAAGGTTCCCCTCACATATATGTGCTAGTCATTTCCAGCTCTAGGGGGCAGTACTCATCTCTGTTACAAAACCAAAGAGCGAGCGCTGTCCAAAGACGTCTCCATGGTCATGTGGCTGGCATGACTAAATGCCGAAGGGGTACAGAACGCTGTTACCTTCCCACCAAAATGGTCCCTATTTTTCTACTTGCATTTTTACATGCTTTTGAACTGCATGTTGGCAGAAGCTGGGACAAGTAATGGGAGCTCACTCCGTTACGTGGCACTAGGGATTCAAACCGCCGAACTGCCAGCCTTTCTGATTGACAAGCTCAGCGTCTTAGCCACTGAACCACTGTGTCGCTTAGCCATCTCTAGTGAGGACCATTTTTTAGTATCTGAATCTTTCACTCATCATCATCAATGCGTAAACAACTTTCAGTAAATGCTCACAGAACCTCTATAATGAGGGAGCAATTTCTTTAAAAGCATAGTTTGAAATGGAAAATTCCCTTTATAATATTCTGGGAACACTGTCTAGTTTAAATATCAAATTTCGCACCCTTTCAGTTTCTTTATGTTCAATTGTAATCTTCAAACAGATTGTTCAAAGCCACACATTTTGATATAATCTTCAGGTATGCCAAATAAACTACCATACCTAGGTTTATTTCTAGGTGTTTCAGATAATTTACAAGGCTTTCTGTTTCTTTTACTCTGTCCTCCCTCAGAGCAATGGAAGACAAAGTTTCATAAGAAATTGCTTTAGAGATTATGCTCAAAAAGAAGATAAATGAATTAAAACTTAAAACTCAAAGGCGCACAAACTCTGGCTATCTCATCATCCCTGGAAGACCCATTCTTCCTGGTTTCTGTTAAAGACATGCCACAGGAATAATATTCTGTTTCAAAAGGAATTTGTCTATATTTTCCTTCCAGAACAACTCCAGGGAGGAAAATGCTTGAGCAAGTGCCATTAACTTCAAAGGTTTTTTAAAAATACTTTTTGTTGATTACTGAAAAAAGCACTTTGAAAATGCTTATAGTAGCTCATGCCTATTTAAGTGTTCCTGACTAAGTGCCTACAAACAAGACCATTGCTATTTTGTTCATATGATTAACAATGAGAAAAAGTAACAATGATAAAATTAGTAATGTTTAGTTAAAATCCAATGCACCTGCTAAATAGTGAGTGGATTTGCATGCTGCTTCTCAGTGAATGCAAGATGATGTTCACCTTAAATTTTTCACTAATACTAAAATGGAAATATAAAGAAGATTAGAGACAAAAGTAGAACAAGGCTAACCTATAACAGTATTTTGCAATTGGACTGTATTATAGGAATTCATATTTGGTCAAATGCAAAGTTCATTTGAACTATTTAAGATAGTTCAAGTGTAGAATAAATTAGCCATCTTTGTGTGCAATAAATAAATCCATAAATAAAATTTAAAAATGACAAAATGCGGAATCCCATAAGATATTGATCTTGTGCCCATTCTTCAAAATATATTTATTTCTGTTACTGTCTATTACACAATTCAATGGTGAAAAGCATGAGTTGTTTAATTGTCTGCATCTCACTGGAACTCCAGAAGTGCAGCCTATATGATATTGAGAACTGCAAACCTTTAAAATTGGACGTGAAGGTGGCCAAGATCTTTCAGAGGGTTAGTTCATTCCTTGATGCAGCAGGGAAATACTTTTTGCATTGATGCTCTTTTAATAACTTACATCTGCCATGGTGCCTTTCAAGCAGAAGTTTTCTGGCATTTAATGCTTTTATTGTCTGAGAAAGATTTTCTATGGCCTTAATGGTTTCCCTTCCATGATGTGATTATATAAATGACGGCTAGCTTCCTCTGGTTTCGTATTCTGACTGGCTACACTTGTTTGGCTGTCTGGAGGGATATTCCAGTGAAAATTTGCAATTTTCTTTGTTTCAGCAAACTATAAATGAATGATATAATTTGGTAGCTGTGGTTCAGTAAAAGTTCAACTGCTCTTTCACAAGTAGGATTTTTCCATACAGAGTGAATATATGGTAGTGGAATAATGGGGATAACTGTTTTTGGCAGTTGCTGGATGAACTCTCCAAATGAATTTATTTATTTGATTTGTCAATCACTTACAAAATAATAGGTATAAGTATAAACATGAGTAAGAATACAGAAAATAGTTATGATTACGTGGGGACAATACGACAGGGACAGGAGGCACGATGGTGCACTTATGCACGCCCCTTACAGACCTCTTAGGAATAGGGTGAGGTCAATAGTGGATAGTTTGAAGTTAAAGGAGTGGGGGTTTGAGGATGTAACTACAGAGTCAGGTAGCGCATTCCAGGCATTGACCACTCTCTTGCTGAAGTCGTACTTTCTGCAATCAAGTTTGGAGTGGTTAACATTGAGTTTGTATCTGTTGTGTGCTGTTGTATTGTTGTGGTTGAAGCTGAAGTAGTCATTGACCGGTAGGACATTGTAGCAGATAATTTTGTGTACTATGCTTAAGTCCAACCATAGGCAGTGTAATTCAAGATTGTCCAAGCCCAAAATTTCAAGTCTGGTGATATAGGATATTCTGTTGCGAGCAGAGGAGTGTAGTACTCTTCTCGTGAAATACTTCTGGACTTGCTCAATTGTATTAATGTCCGATATACAGTGCGGATTCCAGACAGATGACCTGTATTTGAATATTGGTCTAGCAAAGGTTTTGTATGCCCTAGTTAGCAACTCAATATTTCCAGAGGAGTAGCTTTGTAAGATTAGATTTACAACTCTTAATGCCTTTTTGGCAATGCTGTTACAGTGAGCTCTGGTGCTTAGGTTATTAGATATGAGTACTCCTAGGTCCTTGACAGAGTGAAGGTCATCAACGAGGTCATATCCGCCTAGTTTGTATTTGGTGTACTGATTTTTTTACCAATGTGTAGGACAGAGCATTTGTTGGTCAAGATTTGGACTTGCCAGTTGTTTGACCATTCAGACACATAATCAAGGTCACTTTGAAGAGCAGTAGCATTGTCGGTGGTGTTGAATAGTTTTACATCATCCGTGAAGAGGACGCAGTTGCTTATAAGGTGATCACAAAGGTCATTTATATAGAGTATAAATGTTAACTGTTAACTGGAGCAGGGTTTGATATAGGGCTGCCTATTTTTACTATTTGTTGCCTGTTTGACAGGAATGCAGTAATCCACTTATGAAGGGATCTGGAAATGCCGTAAGAGTTTAGTTTTAACAGTAGTTTGTCATGTATCACTGAATCAAAGGCTTTGCAGAAGTCTATGTAAGTTGTGTCTATTGCTTTACCCTGGTCGAGTAGAGTAGTCCATATGTTTTTGCAGTGTAGGAGTTGTAGGTTGCAGGACAATTTTTTCCTGAAACCAAATTGTTTTTTGGAGAGTAGGTTGTTTGACTCTAAGTGAAGGGTGATGAATTGGTTAATGATTGATTCCATGACTTTGCATGTGGCACAACACAGTGAGCTTGGTCTGTAGTTTTCAACCAGGCTGGGGTCACTTTTTTTGACGATAGGGATGACCGTAGCAAAGGATCATAGGTTCAGTAAGGAGCTGGTTCTGAATGATATATCATATATAATGCTTAGGGGTTCTGCTATGGCACAGGAAAACTTTTTAAAGAAGTATGCACATAATCCATCAGGGCCAATAGATAGGGATGGTTTTAGATTACGTAATGCCTTTTCTACATTATCTTCTGTAAAGTCAATATATCGTAGATCATTGCAGTTAGTTGTGGTACAACTAGGAAATGTGGGCAATTTGCAGGCATTTGGACAACTGCTCCAGGTCCTGACTTGTTTCTTATATTATATGTTTTAAAATAAAATGCATGACCTTTTGTCACTGTGAAGTATAGCTGTTATTTTCTGTGATTCAACTGTGTCTCATTCTACTTAATATTCATTTCCTGGTTTATATCCTGATAGTATAGTTGGAACAGCCTGACCTGAGTATTACTTCTCTGTGATGTTGCCTGTGTTGCTAAGGTTACTTCATCAATGTAGGTGAATTTTCTTTTGTTTGGATGGATTGGTTGATCTTTCATTTAGATGTTTAAAAGGAGTAGTGCCAGCATATATTCTTGTGATAAGCTGTTTTTTTTACACCACCAACTGCATTTACTTACGAGCTCAGTATAGAAATACAATTTGTACAGAGTGTATTATTTGTATTAGCTGAAAATCCTACTTTATATTGCAACAAGTAATGCAACCATTGCAACATGTAATGGTAAACCCTACCAAATGATGTCAAGAGGTTGATGGACACTCTTGCCTATGCTTTCATGAGTCTCAGCGCTCGTTTAAATATATTCAATAAGGCTCAATATTTGGCTTTTATCAGCTGATTAAAGAGTTCCAGTAATCATTTCTTGACGCCTGCTCCAAAATCTTTTATATGCTCTGTCAGAATGTTACTGAGGTTAAGGGCATGAAAGCACTAGAGCAGCTTGAGGAATTCTGGAAGGTGAAGTCCGAATAAAGCCTCTGAGATTGAGAAACACTGTACTATAGCTTTTAGCTGTTGTTTCTCATATGTAAATCAGATGGAAATAAATGTGGCTTAAAATGATTTCCTGGATTTCCATCCTTTCTTCTGGTTTGGCCAGAATGATGGATGTCATTTAACACATGGTGATTTGCTGGTTTCTTTTCCTCTCCTACCTCTGCACCAATTGCTTTCTATTCTGTGGGCATGTCTTTTGAGGACCAATAAAAGAAACAACAGTCGATAATACATCTACAATTCCTCCATCATTTGGGCAGTATGGCTGTGGAAGGCAGGGGATGGCAAAGTGTACACTGCTAATTGGAATGAAATTCAATGAATATAATGTAAAAAACAACTACTCAAATGAATTTGTTGCTGGTATTGCTGAGAAGAAAAAAACAATATTTTTGATATGGAAATTTAGTTAGATTTTGCAGGTTAGGGGCAAGCTAGAAATGACATCACTCCTTCCCATCCTTCAAAAAGGTAGGTGGCCCAATAATTTTGCTGGATTTCATTTGTTTCATAGCATGCTCTTGCTTCACTATTAATTACTTACAACCATATTTACCACTACCACTACTGCTATTATTATAATTGGTCTCACATCAGCCGGATGTTTAGACTGGATTAGGCATTTTTGCACACCTATTGAGATAGTCAGATAGTGTTTGATGGTATTAAAGGTATCATGTAAGCCAGAGGTGTCAAACTCACATCACGTCAATGTCATGTGATGTATTGAGACTTTTTACCCTTGGCTAAACCAGGTGGGGTGTGGCTGGTGCGTGATGCATCTGGCCCACTGGCCGGGAGTTTGACAGCCCTGATGTAAGCTGTTCCAACAAAAGCTGCCTTTGCAATTGACTGATAATGATTTTGTCATGGGTGATGGTATAAGTGATGCTCCAGATGTTTTGGAATTGCACCTAAAGCATCTGTCCCCTTTGAATACTGTCTTTGCTTTCTTTTGCCATAGTGGTTTTACTTCTATTTGCAGGTTTTTGTATGTTGTGATTTTTCTCCAATTCTTTCTATTGTATTCTGCTATCTCCAGGTGGTGTCATGTCCATTATCCAGACTTTATTTTTTTGTATTGACAATTGTTAAGTCTGGTGTGTTATGTGGCAGGAAAATTTAAATTCTAAAGTCCAGAGCACTTTAGCTTCTTTATTTTCTATTTTGTCAATTTTGTGGTCCAACCAATTATTGCTTGAAGGAAAATGGTATTTCTTGCAGCTGTTCCAATGCACTATTATTGCTTACTTTATTATGCTTTTGTTTGTAGTCATTCAGTGTGATCTATCCATTCTTTCTTCAACTTATTATTATTTACTTGTGTTATTCTCTCAATGTTCCTATTGATTCATCTTATTTTTCTATAATTTGGAGGTTTGCCATTGATGGATCACTTAGTTGATTTTTACCATGTCATGTTGTTGGATCTTCCTTGGGTCATTATTTACCTTTCTAATCATGTCCCAATATTTCTTACTGTTGTGGGTCATGTCCATTCTTACAGGCAACTCCTGCCTTATCTCATATTGCTCCTTAACTAGAATTGCAAAAAACTTTCCCTATAGAAATGGTATTTTCTGCAGACTAGCTGGTATTGTACATTTCAACATGTTTACAATATATAGTGGATTGAAAAGTGTAAGATGGATATAATTTATTCTACCGTTTCTTTGCATATGTGTTCTTGATAGCATATGGTAGGAAGTTTGCAAAATTGTTGCAGTTTTCTTGATTAGTTTTATATCATTTCTGTGTCAAGATGTGCTGTGAAACCCTGCCAATTAGCTATGTTGAAATTGAGCCTACATACTTCTTTTTGCTGTAATTATCAGGTGAGCTTGAACTGCATCAGGGCAATGCTGGGAGTGTAGGGTTGAATCTAATACCATGTTGCTGCTTGCAATGCAATATTATTGCTAACAATTATAATTAAGATCTCAGTAAAGGGTTAACAATGGACTTACTCTTAACATGTATATAACCACTATAATCTTCAAAATTCCTGTTAGATTAAGTTGATGAAATTAATGAAATTGTTTTAGCAGGAGTAATAGTCAATAGTACTAGACTCCTGATTCACAGATTGTGATATAGGTTTTTTGCTGTGGTCCCATAAGGTGTTCTCATATAACATCTTGTTAAATTTCACATGGTAATACATATATTGGAAGTAAATCTGCCAACGTCTTGTTTGAGAGGTTTGATAATCTCATAAAATTTCAGTTTATATCTATAGCATAAAAGGGAGTTGGTGTTATTGATACTCAGAAGTATTCCTGACTTTGGAAAAAAACTACCCACCTTAGACTAAGAATGCTGAAATTTTTGTTCAATCCACATTTTAAAATAAAGTGTCCTAATTAAAATTCTATGGACTTCTGCGCAAATAAGGACAATTATCTACTGCGTTCCAAAATTTTCTGATGTAATTTCTCATTTAATTTATAAAAAAGATATATTGTGGAACATTATGTATTAAAATGAATGCATTTGAGAGAATATATAAAAATTAATATGCTACAGAAAACTCTGAAAACATAGTTACTGTACTAATGGATTAGGTTTATGATTCTCTATTGTACATGCAAAACTAAATGGATCAGATTTAAAGCAGCTTATGGAGAGGTCATAATTATTAATAATTAAGAAGTCTAATTAAATTAAATTGTAGATAAATTTCATGAGAAAAATATTGTTCTTTATTCAATCTTAATGAAAAACAGTATGTTCAGTTTGGGCGAGGAAGAATACTGACTGAACAATGCTCTATGGTTTCACAGAAGAGTGAATATTTTTTTACTATCTTTTACTTTTTATTTATTTCTGATTCTTCTGGCTTATCTGGCCATTGTAATTTTCTTGAATGGACAGTGTTCTCTAGCAATTTCAGTAACTATCAACTAAGTTTAGCAAAAAATGTTTCTAGATGTTTAGTATATGGAAACACCATAGAATGGAAGCCTTATACACAGAAGATTGTATAAAGATTGTATTACATTCCATTATGTTTAAGAGAATATTTAAGTATCTCTATAGAACGGGTCATGTTCTATAAGGCAAGAGCAGAAGTTCTTGAAAATAGAATAAGCTTATAAGTTTCACTGTGCCAGTGTCTTAAGAGAATATTTCAAGGACTATAGGATTGTGGTTTCAAACAGCCAACAAGTAAACATTACAAGAAGAGCAAAGTTAAACCTATTAATTTCCTGAGCACATAAATTGATTTTACATTTATGAGCAATGGTTCTTCTGAATTTTATTTCATTATGAGGATCTTTATAACTTTTCAGGTTTCAGGTAGCTCCACCCTTCTCATGATTGACTTGATAGCTGGGTTCCATGATCCATTACCTAGAATTGCTGACTAATCCATTTTCTCAGGTACTCTTGAGGTCTTTTGGAATTGTCTATTGGGTCTATCCTGTTAAGACTCTGGTTCCTTCTCCAACTGTTGTTTTTGGGTACTTGTTAGTCATTTCACCTCTTCATGCCCTGAATCAGTGATTTAGATGTGCATGCTGGTTTTGAATCTACTTCCTTTTCCGATCAAATTTAACTGCCCTACTAAGCTCACAAACACATAGTACAATCATAGAATATCCTTATATGGATAATTTCAGTTACACGCAGACTTAATAAACAAAGAAACATATATATGATTTACAGAATCAATATAACTTTGGGCCTGCAAGCTATACAGACTGAACTAAGGTTCTAATCCTACATATTTTCTTAATGCAAAGTAATAATCGGTGAATAGTGTTGAATATTCCCCTTAAGCAAACATATACACCATGTACATGGGAATATGGGAGTTCCAGTAGGATTTTAGACTTCTTGAAAACTTGGTCCTTGCAGTTCACCAAAAGAATCAATTGCTCTATTTCATTTCATTTCATTTCATTAAACATATAAAGGGCTTATATCTCTTACTTTGCCTTTTAATCCTATCAAACTTTGAACAGTACAAATAAGATCCCCAAATGTTGTGAGTCCTTCTAGGAAGAAGGTTTGTCATAAACTGGATGAAAGTATTTCACATGAAGCTCCTTTGTACCCCTGTAATCAGGCTTATTGGTAATTAGATGGTAGTATGAGATTGCCAAATTCTCTGGAGTCTTGATTACTTTCTAGCATTTTGAACATTTTCATTGATGTTGTTCTTTTTCCTTTTTTTAATGTTAGTGGCTGACCTTAGTGACTCTCTAGTCCAGGGGTGTAAAACTCAAGGCCCGGAGAGTGGATCTAGCCCTTGGGTGCTTAGATCTGGACCATGGTGCTGTTCTGGAAACAGCAAAGGACCAGCCTGTGGGGCCTCTGCCAGTGAAAACAAAGCTTGGGAGGGCCACCTGCAGCCCTGTGAACTCCATTTTCACTAGGAGAGGGTAGTAGAAGGCCGTTTCAGCTGAAAATAGGAGCCCGCTTTCTCTGGCAGGGTGCTTGGGCTACCACAGGCACCCCCAACACGAGTGACTTTGAGCTGGCCATGTCCAACCTGGCCACGCCAACCCCAGCCCCCTGAAGTCAAACACAACCCTGATCTGGCCCTCAATGAAATCAAGTTTGACACCCCTGCTCTAGTCACAATATTTTTTTTCAAATTTGACTGTAAATTGGGGAAATGCTTTAGTGAAAAGTAAGGCCTCAATTTCTTTCCTATCTTCCTCCCCCTTCCAAATATTCAGAAAGAATGAAGTTAATTCTGTTTGGCAAAGTCTTCAGATCATGTATAACATCATGCTTAAGAACAACAACAATAATTTTTTTATTTTGCCCCATTTCTGAACTTTCGCACTAACTAAATGGATATACATGAAATTACAAGATGTGCCCTATATTTTTAGGTTTATTGACTATCTGCTTATGAAGAACACAAAATGTTACTGTTTTCAGCAGTGAAATTTAAAAGAAAATACAAGCAAAAGTAATTTACATCTCTGCAGTCATTAGTGCTTGATTGTTGTTAAAATGCTAATATTACTGTGAATCAGTAGTGGGATTCAAATTTCCACTACCGGTTCTCCAGAACTGGTCAGAACCTGCTGAATACCACCTCTGCTGTGAATCATATAATCCTGATGTTCATAATTACTAAAAGAAAATACATCCGGCAGAGAAGGTTGCTTCTATGCTAAAGGTGCCAGTATAAATGTGATAGCTAAGATCATTTCAGAACTCTTGTTCTTCTACAAAAATGGTTGTTATGAAGAAATAAAACACTAAAGATGGATCGGTCTGTGTTAAAGATAATTAAAAGTTATACAAATGCCACTATTGGCCTTTCTTTGTGGTTACCTGTGTGTTTTTCTCTTCTTTTTTTCTTGCCCCTTGTCTTTTCCAAAAGCAAAACCTCATTAGATAATGTCTTAAAAGAAAAGTGCCAATTGACTCTTGCCTGTTCCCAGCCTCTTATGTTTATGGGTTTCACACTGATTGCAAGCAGTCGCAGCATGTTTTTTTCTGCCCCAACTGTTTGGTCTACAACTTGTAGAATGGTTAATCATCTTCTTCTGGAATAAGGAATGCGATATTCCATCATAATATTCTTTATGTTAGTGAGATTATAATAGCTATAATAGATGAATGATTGGTTGTTGATAGAGTTTACTGAGATGGCTAAATTGACTTCTGATTAGAAAAAAGACATCTATCTTTATCACTGACTAGACACCTCCTATTGTATGAATGTTTTTGCAAGACAGAAGAAAAAAGGAATTTATGATTTATGGTTTTCATAATTAGGTAGAATAGATCATAGAGAGAGGGAGATTATGATATAAATCTACAATTATTGTTAAGTTTGCATGAAGAGTCAAACGCGGGGAACTTCAGTAAAGAGTTTATTCAGTGACTACAGCTCGAATGGACCCGAGTTGGCTGGGCTACGGCTGCCTCTTATAGCCTGCAGCCGTAGTTGCCAGCCAATGGGAGTGCAGGGTTTCTTCCCGCACTATTTAAACCAATACCATTTAATATTTTACAAGAACAGTTCAAATAAACCAATAACATTCAAACCTACATACATAACAATTATATTTATAATTGCTTTAAAGAAGATTGAAAGATACTTCTTTATATCCTTTTTCTTTTTCTGCATTTCCTCCACACAGTAATTCTAAGGATTAATTTAGCGTTCACTTTTGCTTATCCCTTTTTTCTTTTACCCTCTTACTTTATTTTAGTTTGTATTAATATTTATTTTTTTAAAGCTTTCAATAAAATTAGACAATATTCCTATGTAAGAATGTAGTTGCAAGATTGCAGTGACAACTTCGTTAAGACTTTCCAGAATTTTCAGTCAAATGTAGCTTTTGGTTGTTTGTCAATCTCCATTCATTGTTCTTCCATACAACTAATGGGTTGCCTGTTAAACATTTTGTTTTTGCAATGAAATGATTTGGTCAAGAATGCTGATTTGTTCAATCCATGTGTTTCAATTGGCAATTTTGACTGTGAGCTTTTCCATCTTCTAGCTTTTATTGAAAACCTATATAGACTAGTTGATCATACAAGAATTTATGATGAGCCACGGTGGTGCAGTGGTTAGAGTGCAGTACTGCAGGTTACTTCTGCTGGCTGTCAGCAATTTGGCAGTTCAAATCTCACCAAGCTCGAGGTTGATTCAGTCTTTCATCTTTCTGAGATGGGTAAAATGAGGACGCAGATTGTTGGGGGCAATGTGCTGACACTGTAAACTGCTTAGAGAGTACTGTAAAGCAGTATATAAGTCTAAGTGCTATTGCTATTATGATCATGATCTCACATCCCACCATTACATATGTGCCCACCCATTTTTTGAACTGCATATATATATATTTGAATTATATTGTTAAAAATGCAAGAAAAGCTTGCCTGCCAATTTTTTCCTCTCCATTTATTTTTATTATCATAAAGTATTAATCTTTCCACATTTCATGTTGAATCTATACTTGTGGGCTTCTCTTGCATTTTGAAAGAGATGCAGAATCTTTTTATTGCTGTGGTTACTATTTCTAGTATCGTATTGAATGTTTGCCATTCTTGGTTTGTGCTATACATCTCCTCATTAACATCTTAAACAGAAGAGACACCGTGTATGAAGAAGAACATTGACTTTGATTTTAAAAGTCTTCCATGTTCCTCATTATACTTGTCACTCAAAATTCATATCATTAGAGTTTTTCTCCTGAGACTTAATATAGATTATTCAATAGTAAAATGGGAGGCACTGCTAAAGTAAGATACATGTAGTCCTTGGTTTGCATTAATAATTGGGATCAGAAACTCCATCACTAAGCATTACAGTCATAAAGGCATAATGTCAAATGACCACACAAACTTATGATGGCAGTGCCAGCAGTTCCAGTTGACATCTTAGGCAAATCCCATTCATCATTAGATACAACATCATGTGATCACCATTTGCAATGTCCTGCTGGATTTCTGTTGACTTATCTGGTCAGACCCAAGAAGGGAAATTTGAAAACAGTAATCACATTTTCATGATACATCACAACGTCATACTTTCAAGCAGGTACCAAGCATTCAAATTATGATCATGTGGTCACAGGACTGCTGTGACAGTTGCAACTAAGAAGACTGGCATTATTGTTGTTGTTGTTGTTGTTGTTATTATTATTATTATTATTATTATTATTATTATTATTATTATACTTCTATGCCGCCCTATCTCCAGAAGGACTCAGGGACGTTTACATTAAAAGAACAATACAAAAATTAAAACAGAATTAACTTCAATAAGAACTCTCATTAGGCTAAGAACAAAGCTAATTACTATAAATTCCCGTCCCCCCATCAGTCCGGGTTGGCAAGCTGGAAAAGCCATGTCTTTAGGTCACGGCGGAAAGATCGAAGGTCAGGGGCCATCGGAAGCTCCAGGGGAAGTTGATTCCAGAGGGTGGGTGCTCCCACAGAGAAGGCCTTACCTCTAGGGGCCGCCAGCCAACATTGTCTGGCCGACGGCACCCCAAGGAGGCCCTACCTATGGGAGCACACGGGACGCTGGGAAACTGTTGCTGGCCGCAGGGCTCCCTGCAAATACCCTGGTCCTAAGCCATGAAGGGCTTTATAGGTCAATACCAGCACCTTGAATCTCACCCGGATTATGTCTTCCCATTTAGTGCTATTTTAACTTCAAATGGCCACTGAATGAGTGGTTGTTGAACAAGAACAGCTTATACACAAAGAGTTGCCATATATCCATATATGTAGAAAACATGCCAGATATCCATACGATGTCAGTGGATATCATATTTATTATAGGAATAGTGAAGTTAACAACAGCTTGCTGGATTTAAATTTCTACACCAGGACAAGCAATTGGCAAAGTTCTTCAGTTTGGTAGTATGGATCAGGTGGACATTTTGATCCCATACAGATGTTTTGAAGTTAAACTCCCATCAATCCCATCATCTTGGATCAGAATCTGTCCAAGAATTAAGTAGGCAGAGACAAAATCCAAAGTGGGTATGACCATCACTACTCTCATTTACACTTTCTCATTTTTCACCTCTGTCCTTCTGATAGTTTGCCCCCACTGTTCATGCATCACCTTGTTTATCTTGGGTAAGGCTATGAACTCTTCTTGTAAAATGCTAAGTGATATTAAATCAGGTAGAAATTTTGGCAAGGGCTATAAGTGTTCCTAGGATCACTTGTTATCAGCCTTCTAAGTAGTCCAGACTAGGAAACCAAAACCAAGAACACTAATTTATTTTTATTGCAAGGTTACAGTAACGTTGCAAGTCTGAAAGGATTTTCTCACTCTGCTGACTTTATATTCCAAGGAATTAGGTCAGCTCTGAGAAACTTTCTACATAGTTATTTTTGCTTGGAACTCAGATTTCTCTTATCAGATTGTTGTCTGAGCTGTGGCCCTTTCTCCTGACTCTTATGATTATGATCATGATCTCACAGCTCACCCATTACATATGTTGCCCACCCATTTTTGAACTGCATATATATATTTGAATTATATTGTTAAAATGCACCATACTCATACAGACAAACATTTAGAAATCCTGGATGCTTTGGGTTTCCTTGCGATCTAAAGATATGTGATTGGACATATAACACATATTGGGCATAGAAAGTCTTGCCATGCCTGCATACATAAATTAGAATAAATAAATTAGAAGACAAATAAAAAGAAGAAGTGGTATCTATTCTAAACAATGTTTCTATCTGCAATTATAAGGAATCTGCCCAGAAACAAACAATTTTTCTTAATAGTGCAACAAGCGTTCAAAAGCAGAAGTCATCTAGATAAGTGTTTCATAAAACTGTAGAACATTACTCTTCCCAAATAATTTGAAAGTGTAAATATTCTTAAAGGTATTGATGCCCACTCCAGTTTTTCTTTCAAAAAGCTTTATCTTTATGGAAAATGGATTTAGTACTCATTACAACTAAGACCAAATATCAAAATAGATTGAATACTATGCTGGCTCTTAAAGAGATTTTCAGTCCAGATATTAATGAACTATGCCATCAAGCACAAGTTCATATACTTCATTAAGAATTATAATAAATGAATTAAAAGAAAATATGTATTCCTTTTATTACATTTAAAAAATAATCATTAGGTGTGAATCATTAAAAAATAAGTTCTATGATCTTTAAAAATTTAAGAAACACAAATTTAATGTGTACACCTAATTAGAGTTCTGTAAAGACGATTCCTAGCAACCAGGTGGAGCCAAGGAAGCCTCCTGGGCTTTTAATGTGAAATGTGTTCTTCATCTAATGTTTTACAGTGTGCTTTTCTGTCCTGATGTACACTGGTGGACTTTCAAATGACTTCTTAAACCATTTCTATTTTAAACATCAGTTGAGCTGCTTTACCTCAAACTCAAATGCTGTTTATAGAGTTAATGTCTGGTTTTAAAATTCTAATTCAAAGAAACAACCAATTTTACTGTTGCTCTGGCCATACATTCATTTGAATTAATGGAGAGATGTAAACACATCCAGCTTTCAGATTCCCCACATGAATGCAAAAAGCCGAGATAGAGATGTGGCAGGTCTGTGTGCCTAGTCCTATTCTTTTCTTACTTCACTGATTTACTCATCAGTATCACTATGCCCCTTCATTGCTGCAGTCTCTGAGTAGTGTATAATTATTGCAAAAACAATTAAAAACACCATAGCATTATAAATCTATAAGCTCAAAAAACAAACAAACCCAATATCAGGGCAAGGCAGGTCTTAGCATTCTCAAATGCTCTGTCAAAAGTCCTTAGGATTACTGTGTGAAGGAAATGCAGACATGGAAGAAGGAAACGTACTAAATTTGAGGGAAAAATGAAAAAAGACTTACGTTCTATAGCAGGGAGTCAAACTTGTGACGTTATGTTGTCGTCACGTGACATATACTTCCCCCCTTCGCTAAAATAGTGGTGGGCGTGGCCAGTGTGTGACACATGTGGGCCATGACTTTGACACCCCTATTCTATACGGTCTGAAGAAAGTGCATGGTTTGTGGATTGACTATTGTGGTGGTGTTAAATATCTAAACAATGTACAAAAGATAAGCACCAGTCAAATAGAAATATATAATTTTGTTTCATAGCCATGTGAATTCCCACTCTTAGGAGTCAACAGTCCTCCCAACAGTTCTTTAATTTCCATCCCTCTGGGCATTTGAAGAATGACCTCTGTCTTATCTCATTCCTTTGGCTGTAGCCTTGAAGGGAAAATTAAGTCAGCTGAAAATACTAATAACAAAGGTACTGACGTGTACATGGAAAGTCTGTCAAAGGAGTAGCTGCAAGGTGTTTGAACCTGTTAAGACTGTCCCTGGAGTATGTCAGAATGGGGCAATTTTGAGCTTTGGCGCCACAATGTCAGATGGGAGTTGCATGACGTTTAATTAGGAGACACCTTTAACATCTCACAGGAGACTTATTGGGATAGGGAGTACTGAGTTCCCCTTGAGGGGAATATTGAAATAAAAGCAATAATTTTAGACTGCTTGTTTAGAACATCTTATGATGAGATGCATTCTATGGATACATAACTGTATTAAAACAAAGATTTAATGAAGGGTAAGAAGAAAATATTTATCTGGGAAGGAACTGAAGGAGAGTATGAACTGCCCTTATCATAATTACAGCTATTGGGCATAATGCAACACCAATACCAGATCTCAGAGCAAAATCACCAAGAAGTGCAGGGTTCAAACTGCCAAAAATTGTAGTTGCTTTTAGACTTTTTCAACTCTGTTCTTTTTTTAGAGGGATTGTTAAAAGGACACCTGTTTAACAACTGCCCTGTTAAGTGATCATCTATATGACAGTGCTGAAAGTTATGACTGATCCTTATCTTTACAATTGTTACAGTGTCCTGTGGTTATCCAACTGCCATTGTGTACTTCAATCTGGCTTTCAACAAGCAGAATCAATTGAGAAACCAGCAGTAAAATTACAAGTCATGTTCATGCGATGTTTCGCTTAACAACTGTGGGTGATTTGCTTAACAACCATGGCAGAAGTGAAGTTGTAAGCCTCATGGTCACATGATGCCTTAATGACAAGGCTGGAAGTGAGCTTGTAAGTCCATTGTAGTCTTATGATGTCTCGCTTAATGATCGTGTCTGGTCCTGATTATGGTTGCTAAGTGAGAACTACCTCTATTGTGTGCTTCAGAAAGGACTTGTGTCAAGCTGCTTCTTTTCCTACTGTTATTATATTATGCAGAAATAACATTTTTACATTTTTATACAGTAATGTATGGCCATACACTACTGTTATGTCCAGTAATTCATGGCTTATTGTGCTATTTTTTTACAGCAGAAATGGATTGTCTTTAAAGGGATTTTACTTTACAAACTATGTTAAACCTATTTTAGGATTTATGAAAAATGACAAAAATGTTATGAATTTTTGACTACTCTGGCTTTCTCAATGACTTCCCTATATTTTAAATGTTTGAATGAAAAGTATTGCTCATCTTATTATTTTAAATACTAAACCAAATTATGAATGTTTTCTTTTCTATGTTTGTGGTCCAGGGCAGTTGTCTTTATCATTTCCCCTAAATATGTAGAAATATGGAATTTATTCTTTAAGACTACAGTTCCTAGACTGTAATTCAGTGCCTGTTTAATGAGCAGAATGTTTCCTTGAACTCTATGTGATTGTTTTGAACAGGCATGCAGGATTGCAGGACTATAAGTGAATATTAGAAGTTACTCCATAAAATTAAGCTGGCTTCATTCTGCACTAAATGCCAGGCTTGCTTGTATAAGATGATAAGGAAATCTTGGGAAAAGGAGCTCTGTAATATGTCTTCTCTTTTTCTAATTGAGAACAAGAGGAAAGATTACCACACCTTTCATTATACGAGGTGGTGCAGTAAAACATTAAAAAATCCTGGAAAGAAATACACAGCATTATTCAAAGATTCTTAAAAAACAAAACTTTTATATATACATTGTTGAATTTCTACAAAAGATATAAGAAAATAAAAATAAAAGGGAAGAAGTAAGGCAAGAAAGTGCAAGGAATAAAGAAAACAAAACAAAATAGAAAAAGAGTATCTTCTAACTTTCTTTGGTACAATTATAAATCTAAAATTATTTGCTCTAAAATTCAATAGTATATAACATTTCTATAATTATAAACATTGTCAAATTCCAAAATTAAATTTTCTTTTAGTTTTTTTTAAAGTCCAAAAGTGGTTTCCATGTAGAAACAAAGTCAGTTAAAGTCTTTTTCTTCGATCAGAATAATTAGTTTTGCCACTCAGTCAGTTCATTAACTTTACCATCCTTTCACATATTGTGGGAATCTGTAATTTTTCCATTTCTATGCAGAAAAAAAAATCAGGCTGCTGTTATAATATAGAAAAACAAAGTCCAGAGTTTTCCCCCTTTTCTTTTCCTTTCTCATAAGATCATGTATATTTATTTCAGATAACTTAACTAAGAGTGATATTATCAGTATTAATAATCAATATTAATGTTTAGAATTTTATAAAGATTAAAATATTTTCCAAGATGATATATAATAATTTTATATTTATATCCCATGTTAAATAAAATACTTACAGTAATCAATGAAATAATGAAATAATGAATTTTTTAATGTTATGGCAATTGTAAATATTGTTTATTTACTCATATTTGATTTCTAGTCAATTATGTCCTTTATCATTTTTCACATTTCTGAATTGTGGGTGCTCCATCACTGGAAGTTTTAAGAAAAGATTGGACAAACATTGTCCACAATGTTATAAGGACTCCTGCACTGGGCAAATGTGTGTGTGTGTGTGGGGCGCGGTTTAGAACACTTTCAAGTCCCTTTGTGCCCTATGAGCTTTTCCTTTCCTTTCCTTTCCTTTCCTTTCCTTTCCTTCCCTTCCCTTCCCTTCCCTCTCCCCCTCCCCTCTCCTTTTCATAAACCTCCTGGCAACATACAAATAACTTTTAAAGTAAAGACCATATCGATATTGCAAGAGTTTCCAATACGAAAAGCTGATAAAGTTTATTGCACTTACAAATTAAATAGAAGGAAATGCTTTGGGTTTCCTATTTATAGACCTCCAGGGAGGTCTCAGGTATGATTTATGGCTTCAATTTTTACAATTTCATTCTCCCAGTCACACATACGTGTGGACATATAAACAAACTCTTCTGTATCTTGCTATTCCCACACTAAGATATTCCTTTCTCCTTATTCACAGAAATGATGGGGTTTCCAACCGTTTCTTATACAAACATAATTTAAATACATTTTCCAGGATTTATTCCTGCCATCTTCCAAAATACAAAATGACTTCAACACTCAGTGAAGTCATCAGATATGCAGACCACTCAAGCAGAAGGCTGCAAATCCTCAATAATTCTTAATATAAAGAAAAAGATTTGTTAACATTTTCCTCATCAGTCAACTCTGAATTTCATTGCTTTTGATTCTCTTGATTGGATGGATATACTAATTTGGACCTGAAATAATTCAAAAATTCTGCAGCATTTTCTCACTTTGTTACTCATTCTTATCTGGAATGTATTACAACCATACATATGTAAAGGAATGTTTCTGTTTTCAGAAGGAGAATTAGTGGAGTAAAATAATATATAAACTGTATTACATAAACAAACCAATACATAATATTCTTAGTTCCCTTCTTTAGAAAGCAAGGAGCACCTGCCTGACAGGACTTCAGTTTTACTTGTCAGGAGCTATGACCTTAGGTTAGTTTTCTGACTCTTTCTAACAGGAAGAAACACAGAGTTGCAGTTCAATATTTGGAATTCAAGCTAAATGCTGTCACATAAAATATGAACAAATTCAGAGCTTGTGGTTAAGTGGAAAGTGGCACTTCCCTTCCTCTCATTTACAACAAAGTATCACTAGTCAATATAAGCAACACAGCAAAGACAGTGTAATAAGTTTCAAGAATTATAGAGGAAGAGTAATATTTAAAAATTCATCAAAATGCTTATCATTGTTGTTAATGTTCTTCAGTTTTCTACATAACCCACCTATCTTCTGTGAAAAGATATTGAGGTTCTAAAAAGAGTGCAGAGAAGAACAACAAAGATGGTTAGGAGACCGGAGGTTAAAACATATGAAGAACAGTTACAGGAATTGGATATGTCTACTTTGACAAAAAGAAGGACTGGGGTGAGATGATAGCAGTATTCCAATATCTAAGGAGCTCCCACAATGAAGTGGGGTGTGTAACCTATTCTCCAAAGCAACTGAAGGCAGGACAATGGATGAAAACAATGAATGGAAACTAATAAAATAGAAATGGATGGAAACTAATTAAGGAGAGAAGCAACCTAGAACTAAAGATAAATTTCCTGACAGAACAATTGATAAGTGGGGCGACTTGCCACCAAAAGTTGTACCGTGTTTCCCCGAAAATAAGACCTACCCCAAAAGTAAGACCTAGCACTATTTTCTAAACCTGCCCTAATATAAGACCTACCCCGAAAATAAGACCTAGTGTAAATCTCCAGTTCCAGGAAGACTTTTCAGGGAGCAACCGTGCACCCAAAACACCCCCTACACACTCACACCCACTATTTGGCACCATAAATATATAAGACCTACCCCGAAAATAAGACCTAGTGTGTTTTTGGGAGCAAAAAAAAATATAAGGCAGTGTCTTATTTTCGGGGAAACACGGTAGGTGCTCTAACATTGGAGGTTTTTAGAAGTGATTGGACAACCATTTTGTCTGAAACGGTATAGGGTTTCCTGCTTCAGCAAGGGTTGGAATAGAAGACCTCCAAGGTCCCTTCCTATTCTATCATTCTGTTGAATATGATGTCAGTGGAATTCTTTGTTGGCTGATCAATAAACTTGCTATGATCTTAACTTTAATAAAGTTTGTTTATAACAAACAGACCTCAACCAATTCAAACCTAATTCATTAGTAAATTCATCGATATACTAAGACATACTTGAATGAAATATTTTGGCTTGTTAAGCAGAAAGATAATAGGAAAGGAGTTAATGAACTTCCTTGAGCAAAACTGGCAAGCAGCACAGAGAAAAACCTCTTAATTCCCCAAAATATATTTCGTATGTTGTAAGAACAAAGGTTTTTCTCAAAACTTTAAACCCCAGGATTTTATTTCACAGTATTGGGAATAAGGTTATGGTAAAAATGTGTGTGCATGTGTGTGTATATGAAAGAGATAGAGGTCATCTTGAGCTCCTTGGAAGAAAAATATAATAAAACAAATGCTAACATGTCTGAGATAAACAGTATGTGCTTGTACTGATAATTTAGGAGTACATGCCAGTGTAATTTTCATTATTGCTTATAATTATGTTTCTGCATAATGTTGCTTACCCAGAAAGAGAAACGCACAATGGGTATGCATGCTGGTATGATGTAATGTCTATACTGTTCCATTTATCGTGAAAAAGGAACCAACTGCTCAAAAATAATCTCAGCATTACCTCAGGCAAAAAAAGTATAGATGATTAGAGAACAAAGATGTTATAGGAGAAAAGGCCTTGAACTAAGGGTATCTCCCTTTCTCAGTCTTGGAAGTGTTGTCAAGCTGTGTGAATACAGACCTGATAATGATGTGCTTAAGGGACTGAATACAGAGAACCACAAAGATGACCTTGGAGAAGATATGTGGTAGCTGTTAGCAAACATGGGCTCAGTCCAGGAAAACAAGAAAGCCATATGCAATAAATTTAAAGCATTGCCCTGACTTCCTTTGGAATAAGACAGAAGGAAGAGATTAAGTGAGACTTTCAACATTCTGTTATTATAGCCTAGAATAATAGAATTGTAGGACTGGAAGGGGAACTTGGAGGTCTTCTAGTCCAACTCCCTGCCCAAAGTAGGAGTCTTTATTCCCCTCTGGAAAAATGGTTGTCCGCTTTTTTCTTGAAAATCTCCAGCAATAACAGTGCACTTCTGAGAGGCTGGACTAATTTTTTCTCATGTATAAAGACACATTCAAAGAAGGAATTAAGCAGTTAAGCAGAAGCCCATCACCTTTTTGCCAACTTCGCCCATTAGTGGACCAATCATTTCTTTGACTTTCTTTTGTACCCTTATGTATTGAAATAATCTTTGTTATTTTTGCCATTTGTTGCTAGCCTTAGTTCATTCTGAGCTTCAGCTTTCTTGACTCTGTCCTTGCAGATTTGGGCTATTTGCTGATATTCTTTTCTGGTTATGTGCCTATATTAGTAAAGCAGAGTTCCTGTATTTTGATGAGAAGTCACTTCCTGACCTGACCTGTCTCAAAAGGGTTGACAATAAATATAAACTTTTACAACCCTTTCCCAACAGTGCTTCCCTTCCTAAATCTCACATATATTCACACCAATATGACAAAACAAAGTGCAGTTTCATATTATTTCAACATTAGTTAATTATTATAATGACAAGGACAAAAAAGACCAATCTATAATTTTATTGATCTGACCAAAATTCTAAGGTAGTTGTGTGGGACACAAGGTGGTTTTCACTGAAAGAATGGATATGAAAATATATGGCATGACTGTGAAAAATTACAGAAGTTTGCAAAGCAGGAGAAAAAAAACCCTCTTCACTAAGGAACTGAAGCAAAAAAGGTAATTACAAAAAGAAAAACAACAACAACATGCTTTGCATTAAGGGTCAGCCCTTTGCCCCTTAAACTTAGAGCAAAAATATTAAAATTAACTATGTGACTAATGGTCCTCTCTGTACAGAGAGTAAGAAAATTGCTATAGCAACAGAAAATGCAGTGGGCCAAGATAATTTAAAATAGTGAATGCAGTGTTTAGTATCCTTCACATATCTATAATTTAATAAGATTTCAATTAGCGTATGACCTCAGTAACTAATTTTAACTAATTGCAGCTTTCCTGAACCTATTGCTTTGTAGATATACTGTACTTTTGGGGGCTGAAATATGATGAGAGTAATTTGCCCAGACCCTTATCCTTGACTTTACAAAACATTACAGAGGCCAGCTTCAGTTTTCCATTCTACATAATCCTATCAGACCAAACAACTATCTCTGCCCCTAAACAAAGTCCCCCATCTTTTTCTTGCTGAAAAGAAATAAGCATTGTTCACAATTAGCAAAGGCAAACTAGAAGTGGCGGATTAAGGCTCACTGGTGCCCTAAGCACTTGTTCCCAACAAGATGTTTTAGTTTAGTTTTATCAATATTTTTTACAAATCTTCATTGGGTTATTTTTCCTTTCTCAACTTTGTGGTGCCCCCTTTGGGCTTGGTGCCCTAAGTATGTGCTTAGTCTGCTTAATGGATAATATACCACTGCAAACTAAGGTCAGGATTGATCCAGCCCAAGGAAATTGACTAAGGCAGTACTGTATTTCTCAATCTTACCTTAAGATATGTTGACTTCAGCTCTCAAAATTCTCCAGCCAGAAGGCTAAAACTGTGAAGGTTAAGAAACACTGAAGTAAGACAAATCTGTTAGGAAAATTGCAACAAAAAAGTAGGTGATAAGTGCCTGATTCAATCAAGCTCCTCAGCTCACTAAGGGAGCATGTTTATTTCCAGTGTTCCTGACACCTCTAAAATGCACAATATATATTAACAATAAAAATCATTTCATCACACAATCAAATTACACAATCTGTTTTTTCCCTATATGGTCCCAAGACATGTGTCTAGAATTTCCTGACCTCATTTTTCAAAATCCTTATAAAAGGATTCTCTGTTCTTCATTTGTAAGCTAGAACACAACCATTGTTGTTCCAATAATGTGTGCTCTTCATCCTCAGAATTGTGAACCATCTTCTGTATTCATAACAGTTCTTCAAAATCCCAGAATTTATAGACAGTGTGCTGTGAACAGTAGCTTTAATGGTTTTGAAAATATGTATAACATCTAAATGAAGCCACTGGGTGAGGTCATCTAATGATTTGCAGTGAGGATCATCAGTATGCTGATGATACTCAGCTTTATATTTTCACTCCAGGCTGCCTGAGTGACGCTCTCTCTCAGTTCTCTCTCAGTGCATGGAGATTGTGGAGGTGTGCAACAGGCTTCAGCTCAACCCAAGTAAGACCGAATAGTCTTCCTGGATCTGGGGAGATTCTGTCTTTGGTTCAGGTTAGGGTTGCACTATGCAATGAGTGACCCAGTCTGGGGGGTCCTCATGGATTTGCAGCTCCTGAAAAACAGAGGAGCAGATGGCATCCATGAGTAGGACAGCCTTGGCACACATTTTTTAATTGAACATCAGTTGTACCCATTCCTGGATTGAGGAGGTCTGCTCATAGTCACCTATGCCCTTGTGTCCTTCAGATTAGACTATTGGAATCTTCTCTACATGGGGCTACCCTTGAATACATCCAACTGATGCAGAATGAAGTCGCATGGGTAGCTAATGGCACATTTAGACTATTTCTGTTGCCATCCCTGCTTTTCGGAGCATCTTACCCTCAGAAGTGAGAGGAGCCCCCACTCTTTTATTTTTCCAGATGAGTGTTAAGACTTGTCTCTGTCAATTAGCATCTGGGTCTAAGAGTATGATGCAATCCTGGGTATGGCGGGTGGCAGGGGCGGGATTCTACCAGTTCGGACTGGTTCTATAGAACCGGTTGTTACCGTTCCCGGTAGTTCAGAGAACCGGTAAATTGGGCCTCTGGCTGGCAATCCCTCTCCACCCACTTCTCCGCTCCCTGCCCGGTCAATACCTATTGTGCATGCGCAACATTGTACACATGCGCGACATGCCTGCAGCCTGCTCATGCCTGCCCACTAGGGCAGCCATTGCTGCCTGGCTTTCGCTGCGACATGAGCCTCTTCACCAATCTGCCTGCTCACAGATAGGCCTGTGAGTCATGCTAGCCCTTCCCCCACTGTCCCTGGTGCTGCCCGAGTCTCCCCCAGCCATTTCTGGGGCTCCCCAGGCCTCCTGTGGCCCTCTCCAGGGCTCCCAGGCCTTACCCAACCTACCTACCCACCCCCCATCCCCGGGCTCAGCTGCCTGGCTTCGCCACTAGCGTGGCCCCATCCCACCAGCCGTGCAGGCTAGGGCTGTCTACCTGCCCCCCCAATCTCTGGGCTCAGCTGGCTGGCTAAGCCATCACACGGTGCTCTCCCAGCTCTCCCTACCATGTGGTGGCCTCCCGTAAGAAGTGCCATTGCCGCAGCACCTCCACCACCTCTGCCCACTTCTACCAGGAGCAAAACGAAAGGAAGCGGACAGAGGCAGCCAGGTCTGCTGCCTCCGCCTGCTTCTTTTTGTTTTGCTGCCACCACCGCTGCAACCCATAGAGGTACTGTACTTTGGGATGGCCTGGGGGGTCCCACTAGTGCTCCATGGCCCCACTACTGCCACAGCACCTCTGCCATGTTGCCGCCTCTGTCTGTTTCCTTTTGTTTTCTGCTGCCGCCGCTTCTACCAGGAGCAAAACTGCTTTGTTTTGTTTTCCTGCCGCCACCACCACAGCCACCAGTCATGAGAGGAGGGGGGAAGGGTCACCTGAAGGGACGCTTCCATTGCGGCTGGCGATTATTGTTCAGCCAGTTCCTTCAGGTGACACTTCTCTTCCTCCCCCCTCCTCCCCCTCTCGTGACTGGCAGCTGTGGTGGGGCTGGGAGGGTGACATGTGTGGGGAGACGCTCCTCAAGAGCAGGTAAGAGAAGCAGTCCAAAGCTGACACAAGCTTCTCCATTGTTCTTTCCAGCTGGGAGAGCGACAGAGCCTCTCTCCCAGCAAAGCGAGAAGCCTGAAAGTCCCCCTCTCATCAAATGGCCTCCTGGGCAGCAGAGAGAAGCAGGATTCAACTGAGCTGCTTCTCTTTCGATGAGAGGGGGGCTTTTGTTAAGACATTTGAATACCACACATGGCTGGTGGCTTGCGGGCACTCCTGCTGGCTTTTCTTTTTAGCCTTCTGAATTTTTAAATTTTAACTTGTAAGCTTTAATCTAATTTTATTTTTTATCTGTGCTTTTATTCAGGTCTTTAGATTGTTTTATTATAACCTTCCCAGAATTACTTACCTTCCCAGAATTACTTAGGTGAGGCAGGCACTATAGAAATTCAAGAAATAAATAAATAATTTATTAAATCAGCCACAATTATGAGGTTTTTATAATATGCCTAATCATGTCATAATTGATAAACCACAACTTTGTATATGGCCCAATAAACTAAACCAAACAAACATTATGATTAGTATGTGCAGTTATACTAGGCTTGTATGTCTCATCCTCAGACTGTGTAGATCAAAGCTTTCTTTGATGTTGTGATTGGTGGCCTTGTCATTTTTGATACACTAGAGGCAGAGAATACATATAAGAGGTACTTATGTCAAAACACTCTTTCTCAACCCACCTCACAAGATTGTTGTTAGGAAAACAGGAGGAAGAAAGTGTGTTCATCACCTTGAATAATAAAGGTGATATACAAAACAAATAAATAAAATCTCTATTTTTCCTCATCATCAAGTAATTCATTGAATACAACCAGTGTAAATATGTAAGACTTACTGCACTCAAAGTAACATTACCTAGGATAAATATATTAATTTCTATAAATAAATCCAATACTTATTTTGGTGTTATCAGAAGCAAATCAAACATTTTTAAAAACTGTATTCGTGGAGAAAGTAAATAATTTATGTTCAATATAAATGACTTGAAGAGAAGTGTTCAATCATTATGTTTACTTAGTTCTCCTGCAACTGCCCTCTTCTATTCTACAATTTATAATTAATATGTTTACAAGTGACCTCTGAAAAGTGCATTTGAGGGCACTTAGTAAATTCCTTAGATAAATAAAGAATAAAGCACATGAACAATAGAAAAATTGGGTCTACAAAGTTCACATTAGTCAGTAGCATTGCTCTCCAAAATACAATAACTTCGCAAATTATCATAATCATATCTGGAAATCATAAATGTACAAATCATTATTGGGTCAAGAAGCTGGTAGGGATAAAATAATCATCATTTCTTGATTAGGCAAACCTGAGAGGTTTTCCAACAGATGCTTAATAGCAATTTTAATTACAGTGAACATGCCCTCTCTTAAGACGTTCCTTACTTTTATTTAAAATACAATATAATCCACTTCTTCACCAAAGGTAATATCAGGATGATGAATGTAAAAAGTATACATGCATTTAAATATGACTTTATAAGAGAACCAAGAACCAGAAATTATAATAATAGCAAAGGTAAAATGGTGTGAATTAAATTGTTAAATGTCTGGATTCTCCTCAAAATAGTCAAGCATAAGCTGCAATTTAACACTGATAACAGTGAAGATGGAACACCAAGCTTATTTTATTGCAATAAAGTTTCAAAATCAGGATATTAACACAGAGCAGACCCTTCTTTCATAGATGCAAACTGCACTTTCCCAGATTTCTTACCTGAGACTGGAATGACAATAATAATAATTTACAAAACTTGGATGCTTCTAAGAGCTCAATGATTTTAGGTGGCTCACAACAATCAATCAAAAACCAAATTATAATAAAATAAATAAAAAATAAAGATTAAAAAATGGTAAGCGCATTGAAGTGAAGGTTCTCATTCTTCCTCACCAGAGGCCCTTTTAAACAATTTTGTGTGTGTGTGTGTGTGTGCAGATCCTGATACTGGGAGAAACTAATTTCAAAGGGCAGAAACTATTGCTGTCGGAAAATAATCTCCTAGGGTTCCAACAGATGATATTGTTTAATCTAAGGTACCTGGCAGGTGCTAACCTTGCAAGATTGCATTGGATGGACAGCTATTATTGGAGAGAGACAGTCCCTCAGTAACTAGGAATTATGCCATGCAGGGCGTTATTCTGTAGATAGGCATCACCAACTTGAATTGCATATTGAATCCCCCCCCCCGATAACTGGTGTATAAACGTGTTACATGAGCACATTGAGTATGTCTATTACCGCTCACAGTCGCATTCAGCACCAGCTGAAGCTTCTGGATGTTCTGCAATGGCAGTTCCATATAGACAGCATTGCAGTAGTTAAGCTGTAAGGTGACTAGGGCATACATGACTAGCTGAAGGGCTTCCTGATCTTGGAAAGGATACAACTTGGAAAGGATACAATACCAGATGGAGTTGTGCAAAGGCTTTCCAGACCAGAGTTGACAAGTGCCTTTCAAGCAGGAGCTGCAAGTCCAGGAAGACATGCATACCAACTTTGATTAAAGCCTCCTACCATTCAAGGTCATGTGGAATATCTCCAAATCCAAGTATCTTGGATACTTGGTCTTTGTTAGAATTGAGTCAGGAATAATTCCAAAACTTCACGTCTCCAGGCATTGGGACAGAACCTTGATAGCCACACTTGGTCTACCAATTATACTTTGAAAAATGCAGATAATTACAATAAAATACTCCTCTATTGCATTGGATATATTAACGACATTTACAATAGGCAAACTTAGAATAGCGTACATAAAATACATTTAGGTGAAGTATTGGACAAGCTGATAAAAGAAATATAGAGAAAATGTGACTTCCATTTTGTTTATTGTCTTAGCATCCTATTTGTTTCTGAGGCCCTTAACTCTCTCAAAGGCTTGGTTCTGAGATTTTGGAAAGTTTTCCTGGATCTACCACTCTATCTGATATGCAGCCATTTCCTTTCCAGTATACCTGGACTCATACTGTGTTGGATGAAAAGAAAGCTCAGTCTTGATAGCCGCACCTAAACTCAGGAATTCACTTCCCAAAAAATCTGAAATGCCTTTTTCAAACTGGTTTTTGTAGTGAAAGGATAGATGTAGGTGAAATATGCTTACATGTTGACTGCATAGCAGCCATTCTGTAAGAATGATTAACCTGTTATTGTACATTTGAGTGAATGAGCTGATGAATTCTTGAGTTTCAAGTGAAAATGACACATAGCCATTTAAGGGAGGTCTAGGAATGTAACCTAGGGTTAGAGGAAGTGAGAGGAGTAAAGTGGGCAGTGGATGAAGGCGAATCATGGAAAGGAGAAGAAACAAGGTCACTAGTTATGATATAGGAAGAAACAAAGTTTACTCCCATATAAAAGAAATGGGGTGAACTGTAAAGATTGATGTGTCTTGTAGATAATTGCTTTGAACAATGTATTTGTATTTTTTTTTAAAATTACATTTATATGCCGCCCTTCTCTGAAGACTCAGGGCGGCTTACAATTTTTAGGACACAACCCAATGAGCTTAGCAATAGCCTTCATTCCATTGTATATGCCTGCTTATTACTAGGGCTTTTTGCCCCCCCAAGTGGCATTTTTACAAAGTCAGCTTATTGCCCCCAACAATCTTGGGTCCTCAATTTACCTACCCCAGGAGGATGGAAGTCTGAGTCAACCTTGAGCCTGGTGGGATTCGAGCCTGCACTAATTGCAGGCAGCTGGAACTAAGTGCTAGGCGTTTAACAGCCTGCACCTTGAAGGCTCTTTGTTATTGTTCAGGGTCTCTTTTTCTACGGGAAAAGACACAATTTTCTTTCATTAAGAAAATAGAATGGTTTGCTATACCCTTTTTGTCTGATTATTGACTTCAGGATATAAAACCAGAGATCCAGAATCTGGGGACAAAATAATGGCCCTTAAGCCTCGGTTAGGTTGCAACTGTTGACTCAATTGAGTTATTCTTTTGATGGTCCAGATTTGTCAGTAAGAGTTGTAAAACATTAGAACTCAGAAGTGCTTTAGGAATTATTAGAATTATACATGCCTTTAGAATGTTTTGGTATTTTATTCTGTTGTTTTTCTGCATATTGAAATTTGTATCATACTGTAACATTTGGATGCAAAAATATGCCCATTTTAGACCTTGATTTCAAAAGAGAAAGCTACTTACTGAATGACAGGGGCAGAGATGATGGAGGTGGAAACTGAACCCTATATTCCCTGTCAGTTTTAGATCTGCTGATGCCCCACACGCAGCTTAACATGGACAGTTTGCCCAAGAGGTGGAACACTCTTCTGGTCTGAAAAAAGATTGGCTGTTCTTCATTTAACCCAAGATTCTTGCTTGCTAAATTCAGCAGTGTCTTGGAAAGTGTAGAGAAAACTCCACATCAGAAAGAATTCCTGTTTGTGCTGCTGCTGCTGTTGTTGCTGGTATACAATGATATTTTTGGAAGGATTTTTGGCATTCGCTGTGAAGCAGCCAGCTGTTTGTTTTATGGTTTCCATAGTGATTAGAACATGGTGTAAAGGTAATAGTGGCAGTGGTTTAAGGAAAGGGAGTGAAAAGGCAGTATGGATTCTCCATAAGCAAATAAATGAAGCTGGGTGAGAAAAGAGGGAGGGAAAGAGGCTGACAGCCATACTCTCACATTATTTAAGTCCCATAAATCCAAATATAACATCTAAAAAGATGTCACAGTTGAATTTCTTTCTTTTTTAATTGCACAAAACACAGCTTATTATATGCTATCATACCGGCTATATTATTCCTAAAGGATCCATTTTTTCTGCTTTCCTATATAATAAATACCACTGTATTCTGACTGAAAGTTAGTTAATGAAGACCTAGCTAATTCATGAATAGAAAATGAGATTTTTAAAAAAATTTGATTTAATGGCATTTTACAGGTGCTCCTCAATTTATAACCATAATTTGGCAGAATTCTTGTCACTAAGCAAGGCAGTTATTAAGACAGCTGTGCCTGTTTTGTGACCTGTTTTGCCATGGTTGTTAAGTGACTCACTGCAGTTGTTAAGCAAATCTGGCTTCTCCCATTAACTTTGCATATTGGAAGCTGAAAGTTGCAAATGGTAATCACATTATCTTGGTATACTGCAGTTATCATATTGCCAAGCACCCAAATTTTCAGCACATGCCTGTGGGGATGCTGAGAGACCATCTCCTAACCACTGCAACCCTCTCAACTTACAGTGATAAAATTTATGTGGGAAAAGAATCCACAAACCATATAGCTGCTCTTTTATGGAGTGCCAGCTCCATCCAGAATACAAGCTGTAAAATACAAAGGGCATAGGCGGCAGTGGTGAGATTCAAATTTTTTTACTAGTGGTTCTGTGGGCGTGCCGTGGCTTGGTGGATGTGGCTTGGTGGGCATGGCAGGGGAAGGATACTGTAAAATCTCCATTCCCACCCCACTCCTGGGGGAAGGTTATTGCAAAATCTCCATTCCTCCCTACCCCACTAACTTGCTTTCGTGCTGTTTTCTGTGCAGGGCAACAAAAGAAGATCCAGCCAATCAGCCGGGACTTGGGAGGCAGAGAATAGATGGGGCGGAGCCAGTCAGAGGTGGTATTTGTCGGTTCTCAGAACTACTCAAAATTTCCGCTACCGGTTCTCCAGAACTGGTCAGAACCTGCTGAATACCACCTCTAATAGGCGAGGAGTCACATCAGAACATGCATTTTTTAAAAATTCAAATTGAATTTTAAATAATTTTAAATTTAAATAATTTTAAATAATTTTAAATCACTATGACTATAATCTTAATTATGAGTAGAAGATGACATTTGTTTCTTTTTGGAGACAAACCAGAAGAGAGTATCAAGAGACGAAGCCTCTTTTCAGAAAGCTGTTCAATGTATGGTAAAGATCCTGACCTTTGTGCATTTAGCTGATTATCTGGAGATAAACTATGTGTACAAGGCCTGGATATGATATTCTCTTGCAAGCAATCTGCAATCCTGTGCAGACTGCATGAAAAAAAATGTGCATACAATGTGCATACATTGCAAAGCCATGCAATGTAAATCCATAGGCACTGCAAAGCAATTACATGAATAAGAGTTAAGCTGGAACAGAATTATGTTCTTAACCATTTCTCTTTTTAGCTTCCCTTCTCTTTCAGTTTTTAAATCTTTTTTGCTTGTTTACCTCCCCCTCCCCCTGATTTACATCAATTTATTGATTGGAAAAAATGGCAAGTTTCTTCTTGTGACTTTTGTAAAAGGTTTGAACATAGAAAGAGAGATTTCTATTATAATATCATCAAGTAATATAATGCTTAGCTCTCCTTTCATGAACCAAATCTATATAACTGATTTTTCCATGGAGTCCATGGCATCTGAAGTCATATTGGGACTAATGACACTTGCACTAAAGAACTGAACACATTTGAGATTTGGTATTATGACTAATGGTATCTGCTTTCTCATTCTAATGTATCTTATTTGGAAAGACACTGGAAACATGGAGGCTGTTTGGGAAGATGGTTTAATGGTGGACAGGACAGGCTTGGAGATCCAAAGTAAAAAGGATGATCACATGCTTCAAGGTGAATGAAAGATCAAGAAGGGCTGATATGCTGAGAGTGCCTGGGTTTTATAACCTTTGTTGGGATTTGAACTGGAGCTTGTATTCTGATTGGTTGTCAGACTCCCATGGGGCCATGCAGGGGCAACTCTATAGGGTGTCCTGTCCTTGCTGGATGATGATGCATTGAAAGGGCTTGTGGGCAATTGCTATAGTTTTACCTGGAGATCTTTGTTATGTAAAGTATTCTGGCTCAAGCCTTAATGGCCCACCCATTAACAAAAGTGGGGGTGAGCTTCTGCTTCTGAGGTGTTTCTGCTCTTGAGTTTCTACTCTTTTTAGGGGAAATATTCTGCCTTTTTAATGTTTCCTAGGATATTTCAATTTTCTAGGAGAGGGTTGGGTGCTAACTTCCTACAGTACAAAAAGAGATGGAAACCCCCTCCCCCAAAACAAAACCAAAAATGCAGCATATTTTAGCATTCTCCACAAAGCCATCCAAATAAGGATGAAGCATACAAAACCTGACTGACTAATGTGAAGGGGGAAAAAAACCAAGCCCCAGCCCAAACATGGAAACTTAAAGGTTAAGAAACTGGAGTACCCTGGAAAAGGGTAGAAATAGCTAACTGGAATTTGGGGGTGGGTTGGGGAAACATAACATAACATAACATAACATGAGCCTCTTATTTCTATAACTGCTAATCAGATTTGGAATGGCTTGGTTTTCTGAAAGAAGATGGAAGAATTCCATAAAAAGGCTCAGCTGTAAAATGAATCACTTCCCTTCTCACATAAATAAACTACATTTGAAAGAAATTATTTGATTTATATCCTGCCTTTCTACTAGGATTTCAAAGAAACATAAAGCATCCCTTCCTCCAATTTCTTTCCCCATAACTGTGGGGAGACCCTTATATACCTCCTGTGAGATATATGAGGCTAAGATAGTGAGCAGCTCAAGTCACCCAGTGAATTTCTATCAGCCTGAATTTCCATTTGGATTTTAGTCCAGCTTCTTAACCACTAAATTACATATACTTCTATATTTCCATATAGTTTTTGTAAGTATAAGAGCAGAATTCAAAAATGATAAATTGATCGCATAATAGCACTATAGTAGTTATGTGTATTCTGAACATGAAACAATTTTGAAATGAATAAGCACATATTAAGAATTAACAATTCTGCAGAATGGTAAAAAAATAATGAACTGAAGTAATCATTTTTTTGGAATATTGAGGAAACCAGTGACTGACTTATCAAATACAAAACAAGTGGTTATACTAGTATACAAACGAAGACAAATATGTCCCAGGATAATGCTGCAGGATCTAATTTGAGTTGGTCACTGGGACCAAAGTGTAGTCTTTGGAACTTTTGGACTCATGCTGGAATCCCTGTAGGGAACTCTCTACAGTGTGTGCACCAGGTTGTTCTATGTGCAGTATTTAGGTAGTGCCTGGTATTATTATTATTATATTTATATTATTAAACCTATATGATGGTAGTGATCCATGCATCATCTCTCCCAGTTATGTCTTTTCTCTGATCTTTCCTCCTTTAGATGCAGACTGCCTGGATTTCTTTGGTTAATCATTGGGAAGGAAAGCATTATAGAGGTCTGGATAAAGTAGAACTTGGAGAGCTACAACCCCCAGAAGCACCAGATGGTGCACAGCCTATGCTGCTGGGATATTTCAAGAAAACACAGCCTGCTTCCTTCAACTTGTTTCAAAGAATGCCAGATATTTTCTGTTGCCTGCATATTTGCATGAAAGATGCTTGCTTTTCAAAACTGGCCAAGAAAATACAGCTTTTTCATTTTCTGCTCATACAGAAGAATTTATTCATTTGCTTAGCTGCATATGACACTTACTTTAAAATGGACATTTTACATGGATACATTTTTGCATGTATTAAAATAATTTTTTCCCCAACACTTTATTGGGTTTTTCCATTTATACATAATATCATTACTAATTGAACAATACTGTGACAATACATATACATATATTGTTCATATATATATATATATATATATATATACATATATAAGTTCAAATAATAAATAAATAAATAATAAATTTATACATCCTATCCAATCTTTCAATACACACTACTTCCATACCCTCATAACAATTATATACATTATTTACATTTTCCATTCTTATGTCTATTGTCAATCCAAATATACCATTGTTCCCATATTGCATTGTATTCCATGTCAGCTTTCCCTTTTAGTTCCATAGTTAATTTGTCCATTTCCATGCACTCGAAGAGAAAAGTCTTAATTTTTACAAACTATAAAACAGGAATGCAGAAGCATCATTTACCATTTTTCCATTTAGAATAAATACAAACTTTTTTTATTACCTGTATCAGTATGAGCTAGACATGAGTCACACTTTTATTCTTTTTATTATTAAAGTATATTTATATACTATTTGCTCTTCTATAAGATACTAGGTCAGTACAATAAACATTTCAGGCAGGAGAGTCTTGACAAAGCAATCTCCCTAAAAGCTTTGAGACCAGAACAATTCATCCTATTTATACTTTTGAACTGGAGAAGGCTGTTGTGCCAAGATTAGAAAAATCTGCCAATGGAAGCAGGTATTTAGGCTGGAAAAGGTTATGTGCTACCCTTCATGTCAAACCTTGCCATTTGATTTTCACAGTAACACAGTTACTGAAAATGACTGATGTGTCTGCATGTGTAGGTGGGGTGAAAAATCTTGTGGGTTGTGAACAGATAGTTAGATCACCAACAGCAATAGTAAGTGACAGCACATGCCTTCAATCATAGCTGCCATTTATGCACCACTTTCACTTGGCACCCAGCCTGCCTTTAATGGAATGTGACCCACATCTGGGAATGAGATCATCTGTAATCCATTTAGCGGAACTGTATGAGCAAGACTCTGAGGCCAGCATTATGTTCCCACAATTGCCTTTCCCAGTATTATGATTAGGAAAACAAAACCTGCTGAATCTATTTCTACATTTGTAAAGTTATTTTGCAACAAAACACAGCATTTGTGAATAATTTCTATATCAGGAATTATATTTTCCCAGAAGCAAAACAAATGCACCTAAAAGCTATTTTATATTTTGGCCCATCCTTTTTCAGATTGGGTTTTCCAAGATTAAACGGCTGAAAAATAATAGACAAAGAGTGGAAGCTTATTTGCATAACAGTCTAAGTAAGAATTAATAAGTAAATGCTGAAATTTTAAAGTCTCATAATACTACTCTATAAGTAAGATTTTAAGATTACTATTTGTTTCAAACTGTAAATGACTACTATCCTGAATTCTTAACTCTGATACTTTGTTTAATTGTTGAAAGTTGGAACATCCAGTGTAAAGGGACTTGAGATAGTAACTGATTGAGGATTGAGAAAAATCCAAGATGATAATTATTTGGGATTTAACTCCAATTAAATAGTGTGTCACTCCTTCAAGGACAACTGACTAGGAAACCAAAATCATGTATTAATAGTACTTTTAATATAAGGTTACAGTGACAATAACTTGGAAATATGAGTGTTCTTTTTTTCGTCTTCTTTCCGTCTTGTCTGAGATATTGTCTTGTTACAATTATGCCTTACATTCAGATTTCTTTTATCTGACTATTGACTTGGTTGTGCCATTCTGTTCGTCAAGGTCATTCCTTTTTCCTATGCATTGTGTCATAAAAGAAAATAAAAAATGGTGTCACTTATGTACTTGCTGACTGAGTTTTTTTGCACAGCATGTTGTGTTGACATAAAACCATGGATTTGTTTAAGAGCAAAAGTGAGTTCACTACTTCATATGGCAGATTGTCCCACTGGCTGACAACTTATACAGTTAGGAAGTTCCTCTTGATGTCTAGCCTACTTCTTTGTAGCTGTAATCCACTGGGTGCAGCTTTCTGCCTTCAGCAAAACTTCACTCTTTCTTTTTAATGTGACAATATTTCAATATTTTAAGATTATTATGCTATATGTCTGGTTGTTTTTTCTGCAGTTAAACATACTTGGGTTCTTTAGCTGTTCCTCTTGTGACTTCCCTAACATATTTTTCACCATTAGTACATTAGTACCATTAGTCTTCCTCTAAATATGCAACAATTTATCCCTGTCCTTTTTAAACTGATGGAATGCAGTACTTCATGTCACATCTGAACAGAGCATAGTAAAATAATAGCTTCACATGATCTGGAAACTTTTTAATTGATTTATGATTATGCCTTCATTATCTTGTTTTATAAGGCTTACCTCCTTCACCATTCATTCCCTCTCAGGATTTCCAACAACAGGAACAGACTAAACTTCTGTCAAAGTCTAGTTATTTGAAATCCAACATGTAAATCTGACTTTTTCAGCTCTTCTCCTCAGGATACTACTAATTCAAGGATATTGTATTCGATGACTTTCTCTCAAGGTGACAATTACCTTTCATTTTGCAGCCAGTTCCTTCCCATTGATAAAAATTAGGTCCATGTTTCTTTTTTCTTCCACCTTCTAGAATAGGGGTGTCAAACTGGTGGTCCATGGGCTGGATGCGTCATGCACAGGCCACATCCACCTCAGCTCCACAAAATAAAGCAGGTGAAGCCACACATGTGAATTCCAGTTTCTGTAAGATGTATATCACCTCTTATTAGAATTCTTTCATGAAGGCATCATAGGTAATTTTTCCTGGAATCTAAACTCTTATTATATCTGTCTCATGCATGCATGGCTCAGAAACTATTGTGACTTCCTACTTCTAAAACCTATCTCCAACTCTCTTGTGTGAAGGAAAATTTTAAAAAGTTTTCAGTTTCTTCTTTTCAGCAGGCGTAACAAGCATCAATTATGTTAATGTAGTGGCATATATATCATGATATTATTATACCAATAGTGCAATGTTGCATAATAATTTCTGATTTAAATATAACCCCCTAATTTTGTGCTTAGATCGTGATGCATGTGTCTTCATGATTGCCCTTTTTGCCTACCATAATGGATGTCATTGCTCTTCTAGAATATAAGTAACAAAATCTGGAAGTGAGAATCTCTTTTCTAGTGCAAATTAATTTTATATAATTGATTTCCTCTAAAAATGAATGAAATGGTTAGTAGCTAATATCAGTTTATTGTGGAACCTTGACTTGGACTGTGCCAACTGCATGGATTTTGTTACTCCAGATGGAATAATAACAATTAATATTTGGAACACTCCACTCTTTGTGACTTATAAGCATTGGGCATATTAAATTTTAACTGGCAGCATCTTAGGCTTTGCAAAATTTGTACATCTATCTTGAAAAATAGAGCAAATTAGTGAACTATTAGTGCTTCCATATGGATGATTCCTGATGCTACTAATCATTGTGCATTGATTATGTTTTTTTAAGAGAGTTTGTGAGAAGAAAAAAGACAAAGGCAGCAGTGGGAGTACACATGAAATTTGCAAATGAAAAAAGATGTCCAGGTTTTTCTTTATGTTTGTTAATAGGGAATGATGATTGCATGATAAAAGCTTTTATGAAAGTGCCTCAGGTTTCAGAAAACATGAAGAAATAGCTCTAGTCTTTATAAACTTGTCTGTCTGTGTCATTAATGGGTCCATTTAAGTTATCTAGGGATGTAGAAAATATAATTACAGTAGTAAGCAGTTTTCTTGAATCATAACTTGTATCTCCTGACAAGATTACCAGAAATAAAGAATTTTTCCTGTAGAAGAAAACTGTCAAGAAGCAGGCCAGAAATGAGCTGCTAGAAGCGATCATGGACATCATAAAGATAGTTGGCTGAAAGTCTTTCTAAGACTTTTAAGATGTTTAAAACACCCATATATATCCAGTGAGCTTTTTGGGGAAATCTCTCCAAACTCAGAAAGATCCATTGCAGGAAAATTATTTCACAGTAGTTAGTATTTCTTTCTATATAGTACTTTCCATTGCCTAACCTAAATCTTAAAGGCAAGTAAGACATGGTGATATATCTACAGATATTATCCAATTGTTTTTCAAATCTAAGGGAAAAAATGTTGAGCTACCTTCTGAAGTAAAACCAGTTTGAAAGTTAAAATTGATAAATAATCTGTACTCAATTTTCTAAATTATATTTAAAATGTGAATGCCATTCTACCATGAGGAATTTGTTTACAATTCTGTCTCTGAACCCAAACAGGAAATCATAAATCAATATTAAGAAGGTTCAGAACAAAAGAAAGAAAAGACCCTGAGGATGTTTGCTGAACACAGAATTCCAGCTCCAAATCAGAAATGGCAGATGAAAACCAATAGAATAGAATATAATTCTTTATTGGCCAAGTGTGATTGGACACACAAGGAATTTGTCTTGGTGCAAATTGTCTCAGTGTACATAACAGATAAGATACATTAGTCATGAGTCAAGAATCGTAAGGTACAACACTTAATAAAAGTCATAGGGTACAGTAAGCAATCAAATCATACTAGGAAACAGTCAATATAAATCATAAGGATACAAGTGACAAAGATACAGTCATACAGTCACAAGTGGGAGGGGATGGGTGATAAAGAGTGATGAGAAGATTAATAGTAATAGTAGTGCAGACTTTGTAAATAGTTGGACAGTGTTGATTATATTCATGGCATTTTACTTATTGAATTATTATTATTATTATTTTAATTCATATTTATATCCCGCCCTTCTCCAGAGACTCAGGGCGGCTTACAATTTTTGGCATACAACCCAATGCGCTCAGCAATAGCCTTCCTTCCATTGTATATGCCTGCTTATTACTAAGCGACATTTTTACAAAGTCAGCTTATTGCCCCCAACAATCTTGGGTCCTCAGTTTACCTACCCGAGAGGATGGAAGGCTGAGTCAACCTTGAGCCTGGTGGGATTTGAGCCTGCAATAGTTACAGGCAGCTGGAACTAAGTGCTAGGCTATTATCAGCCTGCACCACCAAGGCCCTTATTATTGAATTATTGAAACCTTTATTATCCTTTAACTGCGTGGCTCAGCCTAGGGGCAGTTGTATAAATCTGGTAAGTAATGGTTTTAGTATTTATCTATAAACCTACAGAATTGTAATTTCTAGACACATGCCCACAGAAGTTTCTTTGGACATGATTGGTCAGGGGAAAGATTTAGCTTTCTTATTTGAAGTATTTTTTTATATATTACTTGACTGTTGTTAGTATGTGTATGTATTTTGTAGATACACTCCACTGTATAGGCTATGACCATAATAGCCCATCATGGTCATAATGTGTAATGGTCATGGATCAGGCCAGTCAAATGACTGCTCTGATTTTTATTACCTTGTGGCAGTCACTAAACCAACATTATTTTTGCTGAAAATAAAAATGCCATTTTAAAGCTAAACCTTCATAAAATACGTGATTGTGGGAAGCTGAAAATGGCTGTAATTCAGGATCAGTTTCCTAGTGCCCAAAGTGTAGTCATGTTCATTAATCTTAAAAAGTACTTCTATATTTTTATTGACCATTTGTAGTTTGGAAAAATGAGATAAATGGAAAATCAAATAAACTGATTCAATTAATAAGGTTTTCTCATTGTGATAAGTAATTTTCTCTTGAAACAGTTCTGCAAAAACCTCCATAGGCCAATCTCATTGGCGATACCAATGAAAGATGTGCAGGAATACAAACTAAATTCCTATTGAAAAAGTTTTACAATGAATCAGGTGTAACTTTATGAAAATGTGATTAAGTTTGACAAATTATGGCAATCTAGACAGATAAGAATAATGATGGAGCGAGATGTGTATTAAATCCTTCTGCTTGGAACTGTTCAGAGTCAGGCAATGAATGCAATCAGACAAATAGTTAAGGTTAAATACTTATTTTTCATGATTGCTGCCAGTGACCACATTACAGATTCAAATGTCTCATTCTTATTTATTCCTTCATTTGCTAATTGCAATTGGCCTCTCTTTTGTGTCCCCCTTCTGGTACTGGACATGATTCTCAACATAGCCAATCACTGTGATAGAAAATAACAGTATTTATGTTTATGATCCTCTAATTGCATACTTGGAGAGAATAGAAACAAATAAGGTTCAATGATTAGGAGCTGAAGAGAAATAGAAGAGGATGGCTAAATATATGCTAGGATGGAAAGACAGACAGTGTAGTCATGTTCTAAGGAAGACTCTGTTGTATTCAGGGGTCGAATTCAACCGGCATTACTAACGGTTCGGTAATTACGTTTTGTGTGTGCACGCATGCTTTGTGTGCATGTGTGCCAGACGCGCGCTCTGCGCGCGTGAAATAAAACTAAAGCTGTGCCGCTTGGACAGCTGATAAGCGCTGCGCACAGGTGCACAGCGCTCAAAAAATGCCCTTTTTACTGCTTTTTCAACTTCAGCTGTGCTGCGCAAAGCAGCTGAAGTTGAAAAAGCAGGAAATAAAGGTCAGGTAAGAGCCCGGGCGAGCGGGTGGGCCAAACAGCAGCAGACACAGAACTGGTTCTATGTCTGCTGCTCTTCAGAGCTACTGGTTCTGTAGAGCTGGGCAGACCCGGTAGCATCCCACCCCTGGTTGTATTGGTATTACTCTGAATAACTTAGAAAATCTAATCGTAAACACTTTAACAAATGACATTAAGGTATAAATATTCTTGAACTTATATTTTATACCTTAGAGCTCAACATCTTTAAGCGCTTTCACTGTTTGTCAATACTGCAGATATTTTAGAGGGTTAAATAAGTAGATTTATATTGCATTCTTGGATTTTATTTTTTTTTGTTTTGCACTTAACTCACTGAACAAATGGGTTACAGGATTTATCTTTGTTCATGAGCAGGCTCACAATAGTAGTTATAGCCATGCTTTCTAAATAGAAAATGTTCTCACTTTAAAAAAATTACAAATATAACCCTGCCTTAAGTATTCCAATGAGTTTTGAAAGACTATCATACAGATATTATATGATTTCTAGGCTCTTTAGGCTTGGAATTAGCCTACTCATGTACTATGTAGCCAACAAGTTAAATAAAGAGGGGTGAATAGAAAGATAATTATTCTTGTAATAGAATAATTCCATAGTCACAATTATCTGACCAAATTAGAGCTAGCTAAGGTGCTAATGGCATCATTAGCTGACTTGCTCATTCTGTGATTCCTATTTTGTTAAAAATAGATTTGTTATTTTTATATTTTAAAAACATCTCATTTGGTGAACAATGTGGTTCCAGGTTTTTACATTTCAAAATATGACCTTAATTACATATTCATCTTTCACATTCAATTTCAATATTCTTATATTCATTACACTTATTTTATCCATTTCCAGTTAATATCATAACTTCATTTTTCTTTAAATATTCTCATATCTTGTTTTACAACAGTATCTAAGATTCTTATTTCATTTCTATAATCATTATACACATTTACTCTTATCTGTCATATCTGCAATTTTGTCACATGCTGTTATTCCATCCATTATTCATTATTATCCATTATTCAATAAGTTTCATCCTAGTTCTAATAATTCAAAAATTGTCCTTTAATTGTCAATTTGAGTTTACTCATTATAAAAATTTATAATTTTTTTTATTCATTATAAAAATTCACCATAGTATAGTCACTAATTGATTATCACATTTAAGGTTAATAAACAATAGTCTCCTAACTATTACATACTACATATACATATACATATATATATAAAGTCAGATTCTGCATGGTATTCTTTCTCTCAATTAAATTCTAAATCATCTATTATTTCAAAGATATTAATCTATCTTTCTATTACAATTCTCATAATTTATTTTAACTTTATTCATTGCTTTGTTAAATATCAATTAATATTCTTATAATAAATTCCCATTTCCACATTTATTCCAATTATTCCAATCTTTTCTATTTTTCAAATCTATATTCTTATATATCATAACACGTTACCTTGTAGAATCCCCCTTCCTGTTCATCTTCTACCCATTGTCTCTGATCCTCCTGACTATGTAATTTCTTTTCATTTTTGTTCACTTTCTGCTTCCCATCATTTTCTGGTCCTTTCTCTTAATCCCCTTTTTTTCCTTCTTACTCCAATGTTTTTCCTCCTCCCTCTTTTGAGCTTTCATCTGTAATTCCCTTTTCTGCTGTTTCCTTTTTTTGGTTTAACTTTCCAAACAATTCCCTCTTTAATTATCCCATCAAACCTCAAGACTTTAGTTTTAATTCTTTTTTCCCCTTGTTTTATTGTTCGTTGTTCCACTTGTTTTTTAAAACTGGTTTCTTTTTTGTTTAACTTGTCCCCTTCTGCTTCTGTTTGTTCTTCTTCAATCAGCGTCGCCGTTTCTAATTTATGTAGTACAATCCTGCACAATTCCAAGCTTTCATGCATCATTTCTTTCATATTTCTTAGATCCAATTTTATTTCTGCACATATTTCTGCCATTTCGTACACTTCTTTTTATTTTTATTTTCCCTTTCTTTAATATTTAAGTCCAATTCAATTGTCCAGTAATTTGTTTCAGCCAGCATCTTTAATATTTATTTTCAACAGTCAATGTCCATAAATCTTTGTTTCCAAGTTCATTCTATTAGTTCCTTTCCCAATTTTTTTCCCAAAATCACCAAGTAATCCCAGGGTAATTTCTTTACATATCTTTTTTATCTTTGTAATATTCTAGTATTTCACTTTTCAGAGTTTCTGTATTATTATTATAAAGTTCCTCTTATTTCATGTCAAGTTCCATTTTTTTAAAATAAACTTTATTAGTCTTTTGTATATTTTAAAAATAAAACAAAAAATAAATATCATGATGTTAACAGTTTTGTGACATCCATCTTATCCATTTCTATCTTTTGTGCATATTTACAAATATATACAATTTTGTGTGAATATATACATTTAATCTATATGTTGCTTATCTTTAATTCCTTCATTTTCTGTCTTAATTTGATCCAATTATACCATTTCCCCCAAATTCTATTGTATTCAGACTCCTTTCTCTTGTACTATTAAAGTCAATTTGTCCATTTCAGCACTTTTAAAAAATAATTTGTCATTAGTTTTTGAATAATCAGTGCATCCGATGGTATACAGTTGTGTTTCCAGCATTGAGCATAAGCTATTCTAGCAGCTGTTAAGATGTGTAATACAATATATTTTATATTTTTTCCACATTTCTTTTTGAATATCCCTAACAGAAATAGTTCTGGTTCCAATTCTACTTGTTCCTTAAGAATTTCTTGCAGCCATTGTTTAATTTTAAGCCAATATTTCTGAGCTTCTGAACAGGACCACCACATGTGGTAGAAAGTACCCTCTTTCTTTCTACATTTCCAACATGCCGGATTCATGTTGGGATATATCTTCGCCAATCTCGCAGAGGGTAAATACCATCTATAAAACATGTTGTCGATTTTGTTAGTTTATAATTTAAGTTCCAAATATTTTCCCACTCTGTCAAATTTATATTATGTCCTATATTTTGAGTCCAAGCTATCATAAATCCCTTAACAACTTCTTCTAATTCTACCTCTAACAAATATTTATAATTTTTTTTTTATCTGGGCCTGTTAAAATTTTATCCAATTGTTGTAGTTCCAAGTATATTCCAAAATCTTCTATATCTTTTTTGTATCTATTTTGTAGTTGGAGATATGCCCACCAGTCAATACATATTCCTTGTTTTTGGAGGTCCTGATTCAATTTTAATTTCCCTTGTGCATCTAAAACATCTTTATATTTTGTCATTTTATATAGATCCTAGTTCTTTGGGTGTATCATAGCTTCCATCATAGATAGCCAAATTGGAATTTTCATATAGTATCTCCTTCTAATTTTAATCTAATCTAATCATGGAAATATAATTGTTTTTTGGTTCCTGTATCCCACAAAAAAGAATGCCATCCTTTTTGCAGGTCATGGCCCTCTAAACTTAATATTCGCTTATTAGTTAAATTAATCCATTCCTTAGTCTAAATTAACACTGTCACTTTGTAGTACAGCTCCCAGTTTGGGAGTCCAAAGCCTCCTCTGCTTTTGTTATCTTGTAATGCTTTCATTCTTATTCTAGGTTTTTTCTCTAGCCATATAAATTTTGCTGTAATCTCATTGAAAATTTTTTTCTGTAATTTAATGGGAATCGTTTGAAATAAATACAAAAAATTGGGTAAAATGGTCATCTTAATGGCTGCAATTCATCATAATAGTGATAATTGTAGTTTGGCCCATAGCTCTAAATCTATCTTTGTTTGTTGTATAAATTTGTTATAATTATTCTCTTTTATTGTTATGCAGTGAGCAGTCAACCATATACCTAAATATTTAATTTTCTTTGTTGTTTGTAATCCCATTACTCTTTTTGTAATTCTGTTAAATTTTTAGTTAAAAGTTTTGGTTTTTGTCTATTAATTTTAATGCTTGATAGTTCCCCATATCTTTCCAATTCTCCAATTATCTCATTCCCGGGTCTTTGATAAAAAATACCAGGTCATCCGGAAAGGCTTACAATTTATATTCTTCCTTCTTGAGTCTAGTTTTATTCCTGGGTTTTGTCTAATTTGTCTTAGTAGACTCTCCAGCAACAAGATAAAAAGCAGAGGTGACAGAGGACAGCCTTGCCTTACTCCTTTCCTTATTTTGAAACTCTGAGTATTTTCATCATTTACTATAATGTTTGCCTTCTAGGTAGAATATTTTGTTTTTATTATGTTCTCAAATTTATTTCCTGGTTTTGTATTATAAATTTGTTGTAGCATGAATTTCCAATTTAAATTATCAACTGACTTTTGGGCGTCCAAAAAAACAAGGGCCACCTGTTTCTCCGGATGCGCCTCATAGTATTCCAGAATATCTAGCACTATCTTTATGTTGTTTCTAATGTGTCTACATGGCAAGAATCCATTTTGGTCGGAATGAATATATTCATTCAATACTCTTTTCAGCCTGGTTGCTATTATAGTCACAAATATTTTATAATCGGCATTCAATAATGATATTGGTCTGTAATTTTGGATTAATCTATTATCTGTGCCCTCCTTTGGGATTATGTTTCCCTGCATGATTCCGTCATTTTGGCTTCTGTCAAGACTTCATTTTATAAATCTAACTTTAGTGGTCCTATTTGCTCATCCATCATCTTATATAATTCCCCTGGGAGACCATCTGGCCCTGGTGTTTTATAGTTTTTCTGATTCCTAATTGCTTGTTTCAATTCTGTAATAGTTATTTCTTTAGATAAGTTTTCCCTTAAATCTTCCGCTATTGATGGACTCCCTTCCTCTTTCAAATACTCTCCTAACTTTTCTTCATCTACCTCCTCACATTTATATAAATTCTCAAAATACTGGTATGCAATCTTTTTTACCCTTCTATTGTATGTTGGTAGTCTCCATTCTCATCTTGTAATTGATGTATTGTTCTTTTTTCTTTCTCTTTTTTGAGTCTGTATGAAAGCCATCTTCCCGGTTTGTTTGCTTGTTCAAAAAATGTTTGTTTGGCTGCCTTTAAGTTTTTCACCATTTCTTCCTGTTCTATTGTGTTGCATTTGTATTTAGTTAAGGTCAATTGTTCTCTGTTTAGCATTTTGCGACATTTTTTGCAACTGAATTTCTAAATTTTAATTGCTTCCTGCAGGGTGTTTTGTTGGATCCATGTTTCTTTATTTCTTTTGGCTGTATAGGATATTACAATCCCGCCTTCATAGTATCCCACAAATTTTGTGTCAATGTGTGTTGTCTATTATTTTCATTAAAAAATAATGCTAAGTCTTCTCTGAATTTCAGAGTAAATTCTTTATCTTTTAGTATTTGGGTATTTAAAGTCCATCTTTGTCTTGTTTTTTTTTTGGCCTCTCCAGGTTATTTTAAGCAGATTGTGATCTGCCCAAGTGTTTGGTAATATTTCTATGTCTTCCACTTCTCTTCCTATTCCTCCATCCACTTAGGCCATGTCGATACGAGACCACGATTGATGTGGATTGGAATAAAAAGTAAATTGTCTTTTTTCCGGGTTCAATTTCTCCAAACATCTATCAAGTTGAGTTCTGCAATCATTTTGAGACATGATCTTGGTAGTACTCTTCTTTTCTTCCCACTTTTCTTTTCACTACTATAGGTTATTTTTTGTAATCTGCTATTGCATTATAGTCTCCTATGATGCATATATTTCTTTGTTCTGATTCAATGATTTGGTTATGTAGCTTTTTATAAAACTCCTGTTGATTTCATTGAGTGTGTACACTACTACTAATAGTACTGGTTTTAGGGCTATCCACACTTCCATCATCAATATTCTTCCTTTGGGATCCACAAAATTAACTTCAATTTTATTTCCTCCTTAATATACAGTATACAGCTATTCCTTTTTTCCATCTGCTGAAGCAGTGTATAGTTTTCCTAATTTAGAGCATTCTAAATATTTTTCATCTGTTTTTGGCTATGTTTCTCTTGTAAACATACTATATCTACTTTTTGTTTAATTAGTTTTGCTAATGTTCTTTTTCCCTTCATTGCTGAATTTAGTCCATTTATGTTAATCGATAATAATTTGACTTCTTCTCCCATCCTCTTACTTGCATCTCAATCTTTGTCATCTACTAGCCCTTATATCTCTTTGAGATTTTACTGTCACCTTTAGATCTTCTTGTTCTTGTTGTGGTTGATCTATCTCTTCCGTTCCCTGGTCTCATTCTTTATTTTCTTGTTGTTGTTCCTGTTCTTCTGACTATTCAATTCAAGCTCTTCTTTGCTGCTTTGGTCCTCCAGTCCAACTAGCTGGTCATAGAAGTCTTGTGCCTTCTCTAAGGTGTCAAATAAAATTTTTTTCCCTCCCATGTAACTAGCATCCCCTCTGGGACCAGCTACCTGAAGAGAATGTCCCACTTGGTAAGCTGTGTAACCAGAAATCTATAGTCCCGTCTCTGCTCCCTCACCCTCCTTGGGACCTGTTTTTACATCTGAATCTCTTTCCCCTTGTACACAAATGGTTCATCTCATGTCATCCTGTATATTATGTCCCAAATCTTTTTCCTTGTGAACTGTATGTGCACTTCTTTCCTTCCATCTAGCATAGTTCGTGCTCACCCTGTAGACATCATCCATTTCATTCAACATTTCATTCTTGTCTCACTATAATGTTTCTGCTAGGATTTTGTCCATCACTAGTTCTAAATTTTCTTCCTTTGTTTCCATGACATTCTGGAACCTAAGGTATGACACTGCCTGGTCCGTCTCTATGTGGATAAGAGAATCTTCCATTTCTTTGTTTATTATTTTCATTTTTTTGGTTGACCAATTCCATTTTTTTCTCCATTTGTTCTGTCCATTTTTTGACTTCTTTTATTGTATGTTCATTCTTTTCTAGCGCCTGCTGAATTGAGCTGACTTTATTATCTAATTTAAGTATATCTGATTTCATTTCACTTTTTAATTTTCCCATTTCTTCTTTGACTTCATTTATTTCTGCTTTCATTTTGGTATGGTTCTTCATCATTGTTTCCTGAAGCTTTATCATCGATTCTTGTATCATTAATAGCATAGTTTGTATATTAATGTTTGAGGCTGCACTCTGCTTCTCTGTTGTAAGCATCCCTTCTATCATTTTTTGCATTAGAGGTGAGGCTACTGCTGTTGAAAGTGTTGACACAGATGTTGTCTTATTTCCAGTCTTGACCGTCGCGGTAGTGATGCTTGTCATTTCCTTTAATATTTCACTCTGTTTCTCCAAGATACTATATATATTATCCCAAATCAGCATTCACTAGATCTTTGGTAAAATACTCTGGGTTTGTCCCTTCCTGGATTCCTATAGATTCCTTCCTTGTTTTAGAATTTCTCTTTCAGTATATCTTATTTTAACATCAATTAATATAAACTACTAACAATGGAAATTACAAGTATTATATCTCTAATTATTATAACTCTTAGGAATCTCACTGTTCTATATAAAACCCTTAATAACCCTATATAGTCTTAATTGATAAAGTCTTCACTTAATGTCAAATACTATAAAATATAATAAATTCTTAGAGAGAATATAAATTCATATATGATATATACTATAAGACACTTATTCAAATAATCACAGTTATCCCCAGTTCATCAACAGTTTTCCCCCTTATTAATATTTTTAAATTAAGAAATTTATATGACTATATGACTATATAAATATGAGCATACAATATAGATATAATAAATATAAATATAATATGGACTAATACAAAGAATTATTCTCTAAATCTCTAATCATACGTTACTAATTTTGTCAACCTTTACGTTTTATAAGGCACTTTATAAATATAAATATGTTTCTAAAATTATATAAAAAACACATTTCATTAAATCACTAAATCATTAAATCAACTACAAGCAAGCAAAAAGCCAATAATTCAACAGTTCATCAGGTATTTTGCCCCTCGAGATCTCTTTCTACCAATCAGTTCTCTTATCTTAAAAGCAGAATTGCCGAGTAATAGTTGTTCTCCTCAATGGACATCAGATCACCTCTGTTATTTCAGCTGCTTCCTCTTCTGTTCTTCTCTATCACTGACAGTCTCCAGTATAAGCAGCCTTGTAACTAGCGTCAAGTTCCAATTTTAAAAGGATCAAACACTTTTCAAAGAATTACTGAAATTTTTCCTTTACCATTAGGTGGCGCTCTCAGTTATGTCCAAGTTCCACCCTTTCTTTTAGCTTTCCCCCCCTTTTTAAGGCTTTTAAGTTTCAATAATTCCAATTATTAGCTATTATTTCTCATTAACACATTCAATTCCAGCATTTAATTATGCCTATTTAGTGCCAAAATCCAAATAATTATCCAGTTTAATTTCCAAGTCTTTTATAGTCTAATATTTTCTTCTGAATTTTCCATCCCTGAATTAGTTCTTTTCCAAGTCCAAAGCCAATTTCACCAGTTTCCAATTTTCTTCTCTCTCTCTCTGGTCGCCGCTTCTATAATCTTTCCTAAAAAATTCTTTATTTCTTAATTCTGGGATACCTTAATGTCCATGTGTTTCGCCTGGTTCACATACCACTCACAACTTCTCCGCTCCAGCACAGTCTTAGTTTCCCAGACTGCCTCCCGTCTTCTTGGTGGACATTTTAGACCACCGCTGCAGCTCATCTTTGAAGGGTGTTTTCCTTATCGGGGAGGAGGGATGCAGCTCCCCTCAACCTTCCAATGGATCTCCCTTTCTTCACCACCCCTCCAGGGTGATTCCGGTCCCAATTGGGACCCTCCAACAAGTGAGCATGGAGTGAAACCATGGTGGCTCAGGCTGTTAAATGCCTGCATTTAAGTTCCAGCTGCCTACAATTACTGTAGGCTTGAATCCCACCAGGCTCAAGGTTGACTCAGCCTTCCATCCTCTCGGGGTAGGTAAATTGAAAACCCAAGATTGTTGGGGGCAATACGCTGACTTTGTAAAAATGCCGCTTAGTAATAAGCAGGCATATACAATGGAATGAAGGCTATTGCTGAGCACACTGGGTTGTATCCCAAAAATTGTAAGCTGCCCTGAGTCTTCGGAGAAGCGCGGCATATAAATGTAATTAAAAAAAAAAAGATTGTGGATTCCACTCCGACACAACGGAAGAGTAACCCAAAGTAATCTGCTGTTCCTAATTCTGAAATAGTATATCAATTGCTAATTGTACTTTTCTAGAAGAGCAGTAGCAACAGCACTTAGACTTATATACTGCTTCACAGTGCTTTACAGCCTTCTCTAAGCAGTTTACAGAGTCAGTATATTGCCCCCAACAATCTGGGTCCTCATTGTACCGACCTTGGAAGGATGGAAGACTGAGTCAATCTTAAGAATCAAACTGCTGAACTGTGGGCAGTTGGCAGTCAGCAAAATTAGCCTGCAATATTGCATTGTAACCACTGTGCCACCACAGCTTAGATTCTGATTCTGATTCCCTCCAACTGATGCTCCATGATTAGTTAACAAAAAAATACATATTCATTTGTATTGAATGCCAAAATTAAAACCATAATTAGCTCAGCTAATGAGCCAAAAATCTGAATTTAAAATTATAGTCATCTACACATCATGCAACTATTTTGTTAATATCTTTCATTCAGGATTATGAATCTAGTTTTTATCATTATTTATGGGGGTGGAAGAAAGAACATGAACACACGTTCAAGAATTCAGTTACAACTTACGGTTTGTTTAAATATCTTGTGAATTCACTCATAGAATAACAGAATTGGAAGGCACCTTGGAGGTCTTCTACTCCAATTCCCTGCTGAAGCAGGAGATACCTTTCTGGACAAATGGCTATCCAATCTTCTCTTAAAAACACCTGCAACTTCTAAAGGCAAGCTGTTCTACTGATTAATTGTTCTTACTGACAGGAAATTTATCTTTAGTTATAGGAATGATTGACTTTTCTGTCTATTGATTAATGTTAATCACTTGAAAGCCAGATGTCATAAGGAAAATTGTCATCTTGTCAAGTATAGTCCTTATTAAATAACATCAGGCAGGTAGAATTTCCTAACTTCCACTTTTATATCTGCAGTCATATAGAAAAGTGTACAAGACGACAACTTGCTATTCAATCTTACTGTATCTGTTCTATAAACTTGATTTCCTCCACTTAAAAATGTCTAAAAATTAAACCTTATCATTCCTTTGCCTACTCCATTTTTCTAAAGCTTTTAGTGAGTCAAATTTTATTTAGCAAAATGCAGAGTAAGGGGAATAGTTATAAAGAGTTAATGTCAACATACTTTTGAAATTGTGATAGTTTACATAAGACTATTGCCTTCACCAAAATGATGAATTGTATTATCACACCATAAGCTCTATCTTTTGTACATGCATATGACACCAGGATGCACATGAGGAAGAGCTTGCATTCTGCTTGTCTCAATATTATATGCTATATGAAATGATATATACCGATTATTTCTGTTGTTTTGTACATTTTTTTCTACTCAATGTTCTTCATTCTAGAAGTCAAGGAGGATACTTGGAGTTTCCATGTGAATGCCTATTCAAACATAGGTTATACCTGCCTAGGTTTATCATGGAATTACAGAGCCAACAGAAGTTATTTAAGTTACTGAAAACTATTTCCTGTCCAGTGCATATCTATAAATGATTGTTAAATTAGTGCTTGAATGAATTAATATTATGGATATATTATGGACCCGCAGAAACTTACCTTAAATAAAGGCTATTTATAATATGACATTTGTGTAATGTCCTGTACTTTTGATCTTTTGATCTTTCAGTGTTGTGACTTGCCCTGAAAGGAAGGATCCTATAGATCAAATAAACAAACAAAAATTAAGTTAGCAAGGAAACTGCAGTGGCATGGAGTCCAGTAAAGGAAATAAGAGATTTTGCTAAAGCAAGGGCTAAACTCTGTCTAGGTTTCTTATTAGATTGTGATTGTTCTTCTAGATAGAATGTAAGGATATTTGACATATTAGACCAGCAGAACCAGGATTTCCATCTTAGTCCTTTATCAGGAAATGCTGCCATTTTTTAATCTTGGAGTTTTACAAGTATGTTGGTGTCTTTAGAGAAGAATGGCTGGTCAATTATGACTTTTTCAAAACTTTTCTTGAGTAGGACATTCCCTTGGAGATGGTCTGAAAAGGATAATAATAGTTTCATATTCACATGTCCTTGGGCATCAATAAAACCTTCTCTGAAAGTAGTTCTATTAGGTAGTTCAACAACACTGATAAGCTTTATTTTATAATGTTTTTCTGGGAGAACATTGCCTTAAAAGAATTAGTCACTTCAGTACTTGCCTTTTGCTATTTTCAGCTTTAGAAAGTGATTACTATAGCTTGAGGAAAATAGCATGTTAGCTGTATGTTATGATTTCCCAACATCCTGATGTGTCAGTAAAATATGTGACAATAATAATAATGCAACCATTATTTATTTTAGAAGTGGATCATTTGGAAAAAAAGAAATAAAGGATATTGAAATTATTTGAAGAACTTTATTCTTTGTTGTATATCTTACCAGGGTTATTCTTTCTTCTTTCAAGCTAGCATTTGACTTTGATCTCTGGTGATGTGGATGTCTCTTTCAGGATAAAATGTGGTGCTTTTGATTGGGCATTTGGACTGAGAGTATGTATTGAGATAGATTATGTTTGGTTTGCTTTATTTGGAGACTTTTGATACAGATGGCTTAATTTGTTTAGTTCCATTGCTTCCTTTGGTGTTAACTTACGATGAGTATGAGATTATTGGGGGCAATTTGCTGACATTGTAAACCACAAGGAGAGTATATATACTGTACAATATATACTGGAAGTATGCACGCAAGCAAGCATATTACATCAGAAAGTTCAGAAGATACAAAAAATGAATGGATATATGTCAGGTATAAAATGAAAGATCAAACTAAACCTATGTTTAGTGAGGTTCCCAAGGTGTAAGAATGATAGTCTTATATTTATCTTCCATATTTTTCAGATTTTAAGCAACATCTGATTGATGAGCATGAATTCTCATTAATAAATATTATTTACCGTTCCAATTTAATTTTCATTTGTTTGTTTAATAAATATGATATACTAAGCTAAGCCTGTAATTCAGCCTATTTCTAGAACTGTATGTGTTATTCTTTACCTTTACCATACAATTCTTTACCACACAATTTCTTGTGCAGGTCTGAGGATCAAAATGATAAGAGATACATGCTTTTTAATCTCAGGAAAGACTGTTCTGGAAGACAACAATTTATATATTTTTCTCCATTTTTGTAATATTTCCCTTGTCTTAAGTTTGACTCGTTGTGATTTCACGATGAAACCCACATAATTTTCTTTATTGCTATGGAAATCATATGGGATCTTTTTTTTCCAATTTTCATTTCTAACTTCTATTCCTAATATTTTTATGATGAGCTCATATCCACGTATGAAAGTTATGTTTGTTACATCTGCCAAATTGATTGGTATATTATTTTCCTGTTCGGCCATGTTTATTCTTACTTATATCTTCATGTGTTTTTCATTTATCATGCAGAGTCATTAAGGAGTTGGGTGGCTTCTAAATTTGGATAAAAAATAACTAATACTGTTTGTCTTTCACAAATCATTGACAAAGTTGCTGTCACTTAGCTGGACACAGTGTTCTGAATCCAAATCTAATCTTGTGTTTCTGCAATGATACGATCTCAATTTTTTTCTACATTTCTCTGACATTATTCAAGAAGACCTCTTTCAGAATATTAAAATATATTTCTTTGAATTGAGCTCATTTTCTGGTAACTTCATACACAGTTCCATATTTTTTCTCCCTTTGGTCATAATTCATTAATGCTTTCTTTTTTAATTCCCAATGCAGCCTAATGGTCACCCACCAAAGTTATAACCTAATTCTGCATAGCTTTATGAGATGAACTTTTTTTTACTAGTTTCATCTAACTGGACCCTGGTGAATTATATACCTAGAATGCAATGCCATGCAAAAGGCCAAAGAAGCTTGAGACATATTCAAAGAAAGAAAGAAAGAAAGAAAGAAAGAAAGAAAGAGAAATGAGCACAAATACCCAAGAAAGCAAAATATATTGCTGTGATCTTTTTTTTGTACAAGCTCATATCCCAAATGATGAGTTTTTTTGATTATTTAAAATATATTGTATTTTATACTTTAAAAACTGCATTTTAACATTTATCAGACAAAATGTTTTCATTTCCAGAGAGACAGTTCACATCAAGACAGGCTCTACCCCAAATTCAGCCTTTTACACTCAGTTTTGAGATTGGATAGAAATACTTATTGGCATCTATATGGACATCTCAGTGTTATTCTATAGGAGTATTCCTGCAATTTAGCAAAAAATAATGTTTGTATTCAGCAATAATTTACTGACCATTTGCTACATCATGCTTTCTAGCTGAGACTTGGTGAAGCACATCCTAATTACAAAGTGACTATTGTTAGCTTCTTGAAATAGGTCAGATCAGGAAACAAGAGTTGTTCGGAATCTTGTAATGTAATTTAATGCAGTTAGCATACTGTAACAGTAGCTGGAAAACTGTCAAAGCTTCTTATTTAGAGATGGAGTCATTTTGAGTTTCTTTCTCACACTTTGTTACTTTCCCAAGCCTCAAATATCTTTTCTATAATAGCTCAGCATTCCTCTCACCTTTCTCTGAGTCAAACCCACATTCTTTCACACCTATCTTCCCTCCTCCCTGAAATAGTTGATGGTGGCAAAGGGAGAATGGTTTTTGTATTAGAAGTAGAAGATGAAAAGGTAGGGAAAATTAAAAAGTTATTTCCTTGGGTTTTACCAGGTTTATTATATGTGTGTGTGATGAAATAAAAACACGAGGGATAGATCCACTTCCAAAACAGCAGTGAATAAAGTTCAAAACTTCTAAAGGCAAGTTATCTTGACTAAACCCCAACATTTGCAACTGTAAACTCCATGAGTAATGCAGGAGAGAATTACATGACGGCTCCTATGCTATTATCTGTTCTAGGTCAGTGGTGGGATTCAAATTTTTTTACTAGCAGTTCTGTGAGTGTGGCTTGGTGGGCGTGGCAGGGGAAGGATGCTGTAAAATCTCCAGTCAGAGGTGGCATTTGTCAGTTCTCCGAACTACTCAAAATTTCCACTACTGGTTCTCCGGAACTGGTCAGAACCTGCTGAATACCACCTCTGTTCTAGGTCTAATAGGAAAATGTTGCTATATATCTAATACAAGTTAGATTGATAATTGTATATAATGAATTATAAGATTCAATTATAAGATTTGAATTATTTGTCTATGCTGAATGGTATCATCCAAAGCAAATCAACGTCTGTATAGCTTCTCTTTTCCTATCAGTAAATGTGGTAACTGTAGAATGGTTGTGGGATAGTGTAACATCCACAATAAATAGCCTTCAAAGAACTGCTTGGGTTTTCTCACACCTGCCATAAAGTAAAAGATCCAGGATTAAAATTTAGAAAGTGGAAATTCACAGCTGCAATCATCACAGGCTATTGTAGCAAAAAAGGAACATAATAATATTTATGGCTAATAGCTATTCATTAATTGAATTAACTTCATCTGGGGAATGAAAGGTTGTTGGCAAAGATATGTACACATGCAAAAGGAATATGTAAACAATGGAGCCAGAAGGCCTTGAAATTCAGAACTGCAGCCCATGATATTTTTGAGTAGAATAGAAGTACATTTAAGTAAGAACAATGCAAACACCTGTCGTTTACCTGATTTGTATAACTTGACCTTTGAATCCATAAGACAAGGTTCCTTGAGAAAATCCATTATGACTTTAATTCTATCTTACTATCAGTTTTGAAGGCTGGTTACTAAGCGAGGCCATTAAAGTTCAATAAGCTTCTAAATGTCAATTCAGAAGAAAAGGCCAGTTGCCTCCTATTTTGCATGAGAAATCTGAAAAACAACTGTCAAAGTGAAGATATAGGAACAGATGGAGATTTAGTATAATGAGTGGGTGTGTTGCCTTCTCTCCTGAGATCCAAAGTTTCAGTGCTGCCTGGTGAAGACATTTAAAACAGTCCCACCTTTTTCTTAATTGGAGAGTGTTTCCCATAAAATGAACAAGAAACCTAGTTGCCCATGGGAGTGTGGTGACAAAGGAATTGAGTTAGGAAGACTCAATGCAAGGAAATGGGAAAAACCTCCAATCAAGAGACCAGCATCTGAGCTGGAATGCCAACATGACATAAGGAACAGCAAGCCTTGAAACAGGCAACAACAAGCAAGCCCCACTCAGCCAAATTCAAAAGGCAGGGAGTAGAGCTGAGCTGGCATCTGCTAAGAAGCAACCAAAGCAAATCTATCCCATGAAACATCCCAAGGGCAAATTCCACAAACCAAGAAGAGAGGACTGCAAGTGCTTGGAAGTGAAGGGAGATATAGTATGAACAGGTCCATCCATACCCATATCAAGACAGAAAAAGAATGAAGAAGGTTTTAAATTGACTGTGTTTGTCTACAAAAGCTAAACATCAAAAAATAAGAAAGACTGAAAGAGCTAGGAAATTTTCAAAAAAAGAAAATGTAGAGCTAAGAATATAGAGATAGGAAAGTTCATACATTAAATAAGAAACAATAGTTGTACAAAATTTAGAGAAATAGGAAGACCATAGATTGAGATGAACAATAAGTAGGAAGTAACTATAAGCATGGAGTTAGTTTTAAGATCAAGAGGATGTTAGCAAACATTTTACTTTGTATAATAAAGCTAGTCCAAGTAGGGTAAAAATCAAATGGATTTTTGGCAGATCTCTAAATCTTTATATCTGAATTTGTACCAGCTTGAGAAAATCTTACCATCCCTGAAAATTCTTAATATTTATTTAACTATTTAAAAGACAAATATTATCTTTAGGTTCTCCTCCTGAAACAAAAAAACACATCTAAGTGACTAAATGGTCTTTTTTCAATTGATAATAAAACAAATAATACTCCTATCTCTAAAATAATCTGTCCCAGATGATTAAAAGCCTTCTAAAAAACCAGCTGTTTTTCCAAGCTTTTGGAAATAGATTAAGAAGTCTCCCTAACAAAGTAGTTGCTTGGATGGATTACCTCTTAAAGTTTAAATATGCTGGAATTCTTTCTTCAAAGCACAGCTCTTCTAAATCACAGTGTACTAATCACTATGACAAACATATTTATCTAATAAATTTAAACCTTATCTCCCATATAGCATACTTTCTTCCCTTCTCTATCCAATTAATGTAAAGAAAATGGATATAATTCTGCATGTTGTTTTCAGGATCATTCACATATACAATAAAGAATATAGTTGAATATTAATGTCATAGATTAAAGCATTTTGGACTGTATGTAGATGACTTCATTATTTTGAACACTCCTGTACATTAATATTTCCCGCACAGCAACCAAAGGGACAAACCAAACCTCTTTCCTAATACATTAGCTTTCTTTTTCTTTTTTACACCAAATTATGCAAAGTGCTACTTATAGCTCACTCCAAATGGAGGGGGGGGGGAAATCAGCTTTTTGACATTCTATGAGTGCAGGTCTATTCTTATTGGAAATAGCATATGCCACTATTATGATAATTCCATCCTTATAACTTGAGTTGGTTATGGAAACTGTTATGTATGCAGGTTTGAATGTCATTGGTTAAGTTTGAACTGTTCTTGTAAAATGTCAGAAATGATTGGTTTAAAAAGTGCGGGAAAACCCTGCACTCTCATTGGCTGGCAACTGTGGCTACTGGCTATAAGTAGCAGCCACAGACCAGCCAAATCGGGTCTGTTATGAGCTGTAGTCACTAATAAACTCTTCACTGAAGCACTCCGCGTCTGACTCTTCATGCAAATCTAACAGAAACAATATTTGGTTTCCTTCCTTCCCTCCCTCTCTCCCTTCTCTTCCACAAATATTTATCTTTTTGCTAGAATTGGATCCTTATTTATATGAACCATTTCAAAGGTTTTAATCAAACAGTTAGTTTTTGTGTTCAAATGTATGCACATACACTCCTGCAGAAAATGCACACACAAAAATAAACTTTTTAAAAATGACCTTTCTTATGAGAAGGGAACCACCACATTTGGTTATGATCATGGTGATGATTCTGGTAAGACTTTCTAATCCAGACAATAGCTGAAATGTTAAAAATATCAACTATAGAAAACAGTAAACAATAGAAGGCCATTATTACTCAGCAACAAAAACATAAATTCCACTGTTCACTGTATTCTCAGCTTTTTCTAAATTGTTATCCAACACTGTAGCAGGAATGGTGGGCATTACGCTACCATTTCTGGAGACTCTTGGTTGGAAATATCTCTCTGTGTCTTAATGCTAATGTGTATTTATTCCTGCGCAAATGCACATTTCTCCATTTTCATTTCCTTCCCTTTTGAGCGCATGAAAGTTTTGTTTTCACAGCGTTTGCTTTCGTGCTTCAGCAGAGAACTGCAGGAAGAGAGTGACGTGAGCAGACAGAATAACCCAGGAATAAAACAGTGATTGTTGAGAATCTGTAATTTCCGTTCCCTTCCTAAGCAGTTTTTAAACCCCTTTCAAAGGTTTCTTGAATGCTTCAAAATAGAATGTCATTGAGATTTTGCTTCTCTAGTTTCCTTGGCAACAGGTTGGTGATGCTTCACCTAGAAATATGCTGTGTTTCCGTGGAGATGATGGCGTGGGTATGCTCTGATAATCACAATGAACATATAGCTTTGCCAATCCCCTCCTGTCTGCATGTATTAAAAGAGAGAGAAGAATGACATATTTTATTTTTATCCAGATAAGTGTTAATTTGATTTATTTTCATCATACTTGCCACAAAGACATTACCAAAAAATAATGCTAAGACTTAGCATATCAGTAGCAATAGTACCAAAATGTCAGTTTATCTCACATAGTCAGGAAGCCTTACAACAAAGCTGTAAGTAAAGAAATATCACTTTCCCCCTAATCAGAAATGGAGGCTGTGAGCCCAAAGAAAGCCACAAATCAATTCCTCTCAGAGATGAGACTTGAGTTCAGATTTCCAGTTCTTAGCCACTTACTAAATGCCCTGAATTTTGCATGAACAGAAGTACTCAAATGTTTGAAAATTGTTTGAGGCAAAGGTTTGGGTAAAAAGAATATATATTGCCTTTTAAAACTGCACATGCTAAGTACATTCATCCTGGGTAATGAATTCCATAATTCAACTGTGGTTGTGTGAAGAAGTATTTCCTTTGTCTGTTTGATCATTTGCTTTGATCACCATCACTTAGCTTTATTGGATATAATCCTGGGGGCTTTGTATGGTAAAATGAGAAAACTTTTCTCTGTGCAGTCTCTTCATAGTAGGTATAATGGATATAAAATGTTCATATTACAAATATTTAATGCTATTACAGTGCATGACTGAATTGCTGTTTATTACAGCAAAAAAGAGTCCTGAATTCAAATGATGCCTCAATTTATACATCATATTAGATGATTTTTAAACTATTTCATTGAATAAAGTGTTATGTTTGCATGAAGAGACAGACGCGGAGTGCTTCAAGCTCTTTGTTTATTAGTGACTACAGCTCAGAACGGACCCGCTTTGGCTGGGCTGCAGCTGCTACTTATAGCCAGCAGCCGCAGTTGCCAGCCAATCAGAGTGCAGGGTTTTCCCGCACTTTTTAAACCAATCATTTCTTACATTTTACAAGAACAGTTCAAACTAAACCAATGACTTTAAACCTGCATACATAACACCCCTCCCCACTAGGTTCAGTCCATACTCAAACCCCAGCCTATCTAATGTATTCTTTTAAATAGGTGGGGCTCTTACGCGTTGAGACCTACGTGGTCCAGATGTTTTAAGGTTCTCACCTTGTGAGGGAGGAAATGTGTCTGCTGACATTTCCTTACTAGGACTATTTGTAATGGTAGAACCTGTTTGGTTACTACAACCTGGTCTCTCCTCCCAATCCATCTCCAACCCAATGTCAGCACCCAAATCAGGTAGTGATGTGCAATCTTCCATTTGTGAAAATGGTTGTTGGTACTGTGACAGGTTTTGGGATGGTTCCTGTCGTGTTAGCTCGTTACACATGGGGTTGATTCTTGCTTGCTGATTACACTCATGATCCTCCCTTCCCCTAGAAGAGGCAGTAGATATGGGAACCGGAGAGGAGCAAAAGTGATGCTCCTGAGGTAATCTAGATCTTAACTGATCAATGTGCCTGCTCCAGAGGACACCATCCTCCGTTTGTACCCTGTAAGACCTGGGGCCTGTGATTTGGGTTATCTCAGCAGGAATCCATAATGGTTCACCCATAAGGTTCTTAGCATAAACAGAATCACCCACAGTGAATGTGCAAATTTTGCTAGTGGAATCTAGTGGTGCGTTGGGTGCGTAAGTGGGATGAAGGCGATCAAGGGGAGACCTGAGTTTCCTACCCATCAACAATTCAGCTGGGGACAAATTAGTTGAGGGGTTGGGAGTGATATGCTGAACACTGAGAAGTTTTTCAACTCTCTCAGGATATCCCTGGACCCAATTGCTGAAGTTTTTCCTTGGTAAATCGTACCATACGTTCAGCCCGGCCGTTAGCGAAGGATGCCCAGGGGTGTCAGGGCATGTCTGATACCCTGCTGTGCTAGATATGATTCAAAAAGGTTGGATGTAAATTGAGGGCCATTGTCAGAAACAAGCACATCAGGTAACCCATGAGTTACAAAAGCTTTTTAAGCTGTTTGATGACAGCTTCAGTTGTGGTGGATTCCATAGGGATACCTCCAGCCATTTGGAATATGCATCAACTATAATAAGGAAAGTGTGCCCTCTGGTAGGGCCAGCAAAATCAATGTGAATCCTGGACCATGGACCCCTAGGACATTCCCATTCCTGTGTGGGGGCGAGAGGTGGGGCAGGCCTGACTACCTGACAGTTGGGACAAGATGCAACCCAGTTTTCAACCATTTTGTCAATACCTGGCCACCATACATAACTCCTGGCTAATCCCTTCATTCTGACAATCCCCGGATGACCCTCATGTAACATTTCCAAAACCTCTTTTTGTAGTTTTGCAGGAATAACCACCCTGTTACCCCACAAAATACATCCTCTTAATACAGATAATTCAGTTTGCCTGGATTTGAAAGGTTGGGCCAGTTGAGGTAGATCTTGAAGTGGCCAACCATTCTTAATCTAGCCTATAACAGGAGCCAATAAAGTGTCTTTGGCAGTCTCTCTGGCAATTTCAGCAGCATGTACAGGAAGCTTGGCAACAGTTTCTAGAAAAAAGGTGTGAGTCTCAGGAACAGGGTCCTCAATGTGTGAAGGAAGTGGGCAGCGACTCAAAGCATCTGCATGCACAATGTCTTTACCAGGTCTGTGGATCAGTTTGTATGAATAAGCAGCAAGAAATTTAGTCCATCTCAGCATTCTTGGTGACAGGACCGTGGGCGTTGGTTTGTCTCCTGCCACAATGACTAGAATAGGTTTGTGATCTGTGACAACAGTAAATGTTCTCCCATATAAATACTCATGGAATTTCTTGACAGCTGCTACAATTGCCAAGGCTTCCTTGTCCAGTTGGCTGTAGTTCCTCTCAGCTTTAGTCAAAGTGCGAGAGTAAAATGCAATAGGAGCTTCCCTCCCGCTGGGAAGCATGTGGCTCAATACCCCCCCACACTCCAAAGGGGAGGCATCACAAGTCAGAACAACAGGAAAATTCTCAGAGAACTGTATCAGCACAGCATCAGACGTGATTTGTCTCTTGATATTGTTAAATGCAGCTTGTTCCTTCCTCCCCAGACCCAAACAGATTTCTTGTCCAGCAACCTATGTAGGGGTTCTGCAATGGTTGCCTTCTGAGGTAGAAACATATGATAAAAGTTAATGAGTCCCAAGAATGCTTGCAAATCTGTTTTGCATTTTGGCCTGGGGGCTTCTTTGATTGCCTGAACTTTGCCTCTGTGGGGTGGATGCCATGTTTATCAATCATGTAACCCAAGAATTCCACTTTATCTGTTCTAAGTGTGCATTTTTCTTCTTTGACTTTTAACCCGCTTTTTGAATCTGGTTAAGACTTCCTGAGTCTCTCATGTAACTGAATGTCATTTTCAGCAGAAATTAAAACGTCATCAAAATAGGGCACCACCCCTGGCAACCCTTGTAACATTCTTTCCATAAGGCTTTGGAAGATGCCTGGTGCCACGCTTACTCCAAACTGTAACATTTTGCATTTGAAGGCACCTCTATGGGTTACAATGGTTTGGGCTTCAGCAGTGGCATCATCAACTGTTAATTGTTGATATGCCTGTGCCAGGTCCAACTTGGCAAAACTGTGCCCCTCCAAGGGAATGTAATAAATGATGCACTACTGGAACTGGATATGCCCTCTGTTGTAGCGCATGGTTCAATGTCCCCTTGTAGTCTCCACAGATTCTCACTGACCCATCAGCCTTGACTGGTGTGACTATGGGTGTCTCCCACCTGGAGTGATCAGTGGGCTCTAAAACCCCTTGGGCTATTAGTTTATCTAATTGTGCATCAATTTTTCCTTTAAGGCAAATGGGACCCTTCTGGGTTTTAAACTGATTGGTTGTACCTTGGGATCTAGGTTAAAGGAGATAGGGGTCCTCAAGTACTTGCCTAATCCGTTGCTGAAGACCTCTGGAAACTCAGACTTCAAGGCCTCTTCCCACTCAGTGTTGCTCACGTGATTGATGCCAGTCACCTCGATGCCCAGCAGGTTGAACCACTCAAGGCCCAGCAGACTTGGCCGGTCCTTGTCCACGATGGTCAGTGGTAGGCGTTTGGTGTGGCCTTTGAACTTCATGTTGAATTCTCTTGTTCCAACTACTGGAATCTTGTTCCCTTGGTAGTCTTTAAGAGTCAATGCTTGCTTCTTGAAGTGCTTCTTTGGATGTTGGGAAGAAGTCTGTGAATAGTGTCCCATGACACCATAGATAGGTATGAGCCTGAGTCCACTTCCATTTGGCAAGGCCTTCCTTCAATAAGTACCTTGATATGCACTTTTCTGCTTCTTAGAGGTGATGAATGACCAATGGTGACTGTTTGATGAGTTCATTCTTCCCATTTGCTTCTGTGCTGCCCCATCTTCTCACTGAGATTGTTGGGCCTGAATTCTTTGTCTTTGCTTGTAGAAAACTTTCTTCTGTTGGGTGGAGTTCTGGATGATTTGCAGACTCTTGCTAGATGTCCTCTTTTATCACAACGGAGGCAAATGGTGTCTAAAAACTTGCATTCAGTGTGGGGTGGCTTCCCCACACCCTCTGCAGTAAAATCTTGCCTCTTTCTTCCCAGGTCTTTCTTTTTCTGCTCCATTCTGAGTCTGAAATTCCTTCCTCCACCTCACTACAGTCTGACTCAGAATCTATTTGCTCACAATGAGTTGTTGTGGACTTTTCCACATCAGGATGGCTTGTGGCCTTGTTGATTTTTTCATGGCTGCTGCTGAGGACTTGGTAGCTTCTGCTGAAGAGGCCTCTTCTATTGCTTCCTTCAGCGTGATCTTAGGTTTTAGTAATAACTTGCTCTGAAGCACCTTGTCTTTAAGGCCCAGAACAAATCGATCGCATGGCCTCTTCTAAATTGTTAAATTCGCATGCACCCCCAATGTCTCTTAAACTTGCCACGAAGTCGTTTACGTTTTCGCTTTCCCCTTGATCCCGACGGTAAAACTCGTGTCTCTTAATGAGGCACGATACTTGTGGGGCATAATGGGCTCTTAACAACTTTTCTAAGTCAGGCCATTCCATTACCTTCATGTCTGCAGCTCCCGCCAATGCCTTTGCCATCTTGAAAATTGCCGGACCGCAGTGCGTGAGAAAGACCGCCCTCTTCCGCTTCTCGGAAATGTCGGCGAGATCGTTTCCTTCCAGATACATTTGGAGACGATCTGCATACGAGTCCCATTCTTCTGCCGTCGGATCGAACGGGGCTGGGGTGTGTGTTCAGAGCAGCCATCTTGCTCTCCTTCTGTTCCGCGTTGCCTTCTTCTTCAGGGACATCCCACCCTCGTCGCCAGTGTTGTGTTTGCATGAAGAGACAGACGCGGAGTGCTTCAAGCTCTTTGTTTATTAGTGACTACAGCTCAGAACGGACCCGCTTTGTCTGGGCTGCGGCTGCTACTTATAGCCAGCAGCCGCAGTTGCCAGCCAATCAGAGTGCAGGGTTTTCCCGCACTTTTTAAACCAATCATTTCTTACATTTTACAAGAACAGTTCAAACTAAACCAATGACTTTAAACCTGCTTACATAACATAAACCACAATTGATTTCACAACAGACAACAGTCCAACAGTATTTTATATAGATTAAACTGAGGAGGGAATTAGGATGGCTTATTGCTTAAGGTGTTAGGCTAGGATTGGAGAGACCAATTGAAGTCCATCAGCTATGAAAGTTTACTGGGTGCCTTTTGGCTACTTTCTCTCAACCCCAAATACTTAATAAAATTGATGCTGAGAGAACAATTGCTGAACAGGCCACTATGTACATTGCTTTGAGTAGAAAGAAAAGGAAAAATAAAACAAGTAGAGTAGTCTGAAAGAGTTCTACTTTTTCTGTATTTTTTTCCTCCACAGCAAAAGCCTTTTTAAAATTTGAAAAGCCCAATAACAGAATATTATCTTGACTTCTCTACACATGTTCTCACTCCATGTCAGATCTTTTATAATGTTTCTGTGATCAAATCAATCGTAAGCCACTCTTTGAAGGACATTATAATAAGCAACCAAATGATCTTCATTGATCGATTGTTGTGTTATACAATCGTGGTCCCTTCTACTCCTTGTATTCTGTGATTTTTTTAATTCTATAAAAAGGAATTAAGTCTATGTTCTTCAACTAGTTTTATATCGATTGGAATAATAATCCTATAACTAAGAGTCTGTATAAAACCAAAAATACTGAATAAATTCTTGAATTAAAATTTTAATTAATCAATTTTATCAACCTGAAGCAAAAGAATTAATAATTTCAGATCCTGAATCGTGTTTTGATGGTCAGCCCTGGAATTATTGTTTGTTTTCTTTCCAATGCCCTGTCCTTAGTACATTGCATGGTTCATCTTGCAAACTCTGCTACCATAAAAGCGTCTGTTCTGTTACACATATTAGTTAACGTTTTTCAAAACATAATTTATATGGCTGAAACCCAGTGGATCATTCTTCCTAAGAAAACAAGGTACAAGATTTACAAAAGGCCTCCATACATGAAGACAGAAGAACAATACATTAATATGAATTTCTTCAAGTTATGTGCAACATTTCTAAAGAACTATAATAGGAAGAACAAACCTTCTCATAATCACAGTAGTTTTTTTCTTCCAATGTTCTCTTTCTTCTGACATTGTCTCATACCAGAAAATTCAGTAGAGCCCTCTAGAAAGCTTTTAAAGATATTTTTATATATAAATTTGCATTTGCCTAATAAGCACAAAGCTGAAGCTGATATCCAGCAATAAATTCTCTTCCATACAAATGGCTAATTAAAGGATTAACTGAAGGAGAAACCTGCAGCAGGTTTGGTTTACTTAAAAATATTAATAACTTTACCAGGTACTGCTCCAGGGATTAGATTCCTCAAGCATATGCAACATTTGATCCACACTAAAAACAAAAAGCAAAAATGAAAAAAAAAACTTCAAAACATTAAAAAACAGACTAATGCAAAATAATCAGATTTCATTTCCAAATTCCACTGTAATTGACACTATCACATCTGTAACTTTTCACAGATTCTCAGTGCCTTCCTTAGAAGAGAGGTAAATGTTAAGGCTTTCAGTGTCAGAATGCAGAGTTTTAGTCATATGTTCTTTTAGTATCTGATTCCAGATAAAAACTGGAAGTAAGAAAGCTAACTGAATTCAGATTAAGCTTGGAAGGAAAGAATGACAATTGTTGGCAAATAGAACCTTGTTCAGCCCAGCACTTATCTAATTCTGGCTGACCTTGTAAAACTAATCACCTCTGACCTGAAATTAATCTATATCTGAGACAACTAAGAAATGCTAAGATTGAAGCAATATTGGGAAGTTGAAATCACTCTGCAAGAAAACAGTGACAAACCACTTCTATTTTGAGGGGGTCTAAATGCAGTGGTGGTATTCAATTTTTTTTACTACCAGTTCTGTGGGCATGCCTTGGTGGGTGTGGCAGGGGAAGGATACTGTAAAATCCCCATTTCCACCCCACTCCACTAGCCTGCTTTCCAGCTCTTTTCTCCTATGCAAGGCAACAAAAGAAGACCCAGCTGATCAGCTGGGACTCAAGAGGCAGAGAATAGATGGAGGTGGGGCTACCGGTTCTCTAGAACCTGTCAGAACTGGCTGAATATCACCTCTGTCTAAATGATGATGCCAGCAGGCTTAAATGCAACCCCAAACAGACTTTATCTTTCAATCTTGTTTAACAAGATCCAATTTAGAAGACACCTAAACTGTGTCTGTGTATTGCATTTGGAAGTAAAAAATATATATAAATAAAAACTCCCAGGAAACTGATAATAATTGAAATTGTGGCAAGTTGGACTTTTATCTCTTTTTTTTTCTTGTGTTGTGATGCTGAAGAAAGTCTCCAGTGCAATCCATACCTTTAGAGGGAGAAGAATAGTTGTGAACTGAGAAGGACAGTAAGATAGAAGAAAGAGTTAATGGGCCTTGGAGACCTGAAGAAGAAGACATGACAAACTGGCAGCCTGCGCGCCAGATACATCACGTGCAGGCCATGCCTACCCCGGCTCTGCAAAGGCAAAAAACATCACGATATGGCACAATCTGGCCCATGATATGATTGAGTTTGACATCTGTGTAGTGAAGGGTTATAATTGCCAGTGACAGTCAATGATGCCATTGGTGATGTAGGAGATGACTAGGCTGAGCCCAAGGAAGGGGTCAAAAGCAATCCATTAGTCTCGAGTTCCTTTATACCCACAAGAGATCTAGGTCCAGCCCACCTTGAATTCCTTTGACTCTTATCTACCACCAATTTGCTTTGACCATTGGTAATTCAGACTGTCAATATGCAATAAATCTGTATTCATTTGAACTGCTTCGACTCCTGCTTTCCTGCCCTTGACATCATGCTACAGAGAGTATAATTATCTTTAATCCATCTGAATTCTAGGGAGAAAACCAGACACTAATATCTAAGGTAAAGTTTGTAGTGGCATCAATGTACTTATCACAAATAGTACCTTCAGAAGACTGATCCCCGCCCCCTGGACTACTACAGATGCAAAGGGTTAAATTAATCTTTCATTTAAAATTTGTGCAGGCTGAATTCAAATATACATTTAAGATCACAGTAGATTCAATCCTTATGCTTACTATCTTAGGATGCTCTGCGCTATGATGATAGTTTGAAGTGCTTTCAACGTTTTATAAACCGCTCCTTCTGTTATACATTAAGTAGACCTGGTAAAAGTATTGCATAGATTTTGCTGTAAAATGAATGCTGAAGTAAATTCAGGTAAAACATCTAAGGAAGTATAATAAAGCTAAGACAGTATAAATAGCACTTCAATTGAATCTATCTCTTACAGTAAGAGGCATAAAATGACAAATGATTTAAAATGTGAATAAAAACACACACAGACTGGTTAACTTTACACAAACATATATCCAATAATCATATGGTTCACATGATCAAGGATAAAATTTTGGCTATTATGCACTGTTTATGGGCTTTTATAGCAAAAAGACAGATCCTTAGCTACGCTTCTGTAATATTTTTTTATTTGCCAAAAGCAGTATTAAAAAAGATCTGCCAATGTATTTTGCTGTTATAAGACTATAAATCTTATAAGCACATCTCTGTGAAAGTATTTCAAAAATATATGGGTGAGTGATTCTCCTTTACGTTCTTCATATAAACAGGTATACCTACAAAACGGTTCTCCATGAGTGCAGATAGCAGAGTGTTACATTTGAACATAGCAGTTTCCTATATTGTCGATTAATCTTATAGTTCAGTTGTTCGTACATCCCTCAACTAAATTAAAAGACCCAGTGAAACCACAGAATACAGCTTGGTTGTTGTGGTTAAAAATGATTTGTTTGCTGGTATCACTTATCCGTATTTTAACTTTAAGTGTTTAAGTGTTACAAACACTCATTCTGTCACCAACCAAGCCAATTCCTGAAAGATATATTTTAAATCTAATATTGCCTTGTGTTGGAGAGCTCCAATGATTCATAACTATCATTTCAAATAAAGGTTGTGCATATAATACCCAAAATATTTTTTAAAATTCTTCTGAAATTTCTTCTATCCCTTGTTTCTCATTAAAGAAAAACAATCTGTGCAAAAAGGCATCACTGATATTTCTGAATATGAAGAGATGCAGAGTGGAGAGGCTAAGCAGAAGGAACAGAAAAACAAGTTTCTACTTAATAGAAGTAAACAGATTAGAAGTCCGGGGGAAAAAGTTTAGGACTTCTTGAAGAAGCAATGCCTATAGGAGAAAATAAAGGATTTATTTAATTTTTCTATATCCTTTTTCTAGGCTAGGTCTCTCCCAAGAGAAAATTCCTGATCTGAGATGCAATTCCTAAAAATATTGTCTCCAACTAAATCAGGTGTACAGGTGTGCAAGAAAACCCCTGATGATTATGTTAACATATGGCTAGATTCATAGTAAGCAAGAAGGGCATAACAGATAGATAGATGATTGATAGATAGATAGATAGATAGATAGATAGATAGATAGATAGATAGATAGTTATAGAGATGATTTAGATCAGAGGTGTCAAACTCGCATCGTCATGGCGGCATCATGTGACATATCAGGACTTTGCTAAACTGGGTGCGGGTGGGGCCAGCATGTGATACATCCGGCCCGCAGACCATGAGTTTGACACCCCTGATATAGATAGAGATGATAGAGTTAAAGATAGAGATAAATAATGATAGAGATAGAGATATACATGTATATACAATAGCTCAGCAGTTAATATGCTGAGCTTGCAGCCTGGAAAGTTGGCAGCCCAGGTTTGAGACCAGAGGTGGTAGTTAGCAGGTTCTGACCAGTTCTGGAGAACCGGTAGCGAAAATTTTGAGTAGTTCGGAGAACCAGCAAATACCACCTCTGACTGGCCCCGCCCCCATCTATTCTCTGCCTCCCGAGTTCCAGCTGATCGGCTGGGTCTTCTTTTGTTGCCCTGCAAAGGAGAACGGAGCTGGAAAGCAGGTTAGTGGGTGGGGAGGGAATGGGATTTTGCAGTAACCTTCCCTTACCATGCCCACCAAGCCACACCCACCAAGCCACACCATCAAGCCCATCAAGACACGCCCACAGAATTGGTAGTAATTTTTTTGAATCTTACCACTGTACCACCAAGTGCCACACAATGAGGTGAGTTCCCATTATCTGCACCAGCTCCTGGCCACCTAGCAGTTTGAAAACATTAAAATGTGAGTAGATGAATAGGCTTCACTTAGGTGCAAAGGGATATTTATCTCTCTCTATTTCTATCATCTATGTCTATATAAAATAAAATAAAAACTTCTGTTTTGGGCTGAGGGCTATCTTTGATCTTTGGATAGAATGCTGGGGTCTGCAAAAACCAAGCAGCATCAAGGCTCACATCTGGACTCTGCCTCTACAAGGGACCTTTGACTTCACGGCCACCATTCCCTATGTTTTGTTGCTTGTTTTTACTTTATCATAGTATCATTTTACTACAAAATAAAATTCAGCACATGCTCATTTGTTTACTACAGTAGTGAATTTTATCATATTTTCTCTTGTACCAATTTTATGGGAGACATTTCTCATCTCCAACCTTATGCTCTGTCTAATTCTTCTTTTCTGATATCCCAGTGGAAAGGCACTAATATCTCAGACAACTGCCATGGCTCTAGACTGGTTATATATTCAGCTCTGTTGCTGTCTCTTGCTTCTCATTCTTAGGATAAGCTTGGGCTGAACACAATTAGGTCTATCAGCAGATATTTCTCTTTTGGTCCAACTTTCCTTCCATTCATGTGAAGATCTTTCCTATCTCCATACTCTAACCTTCTCCAGTTAAAAATCCAACCCCATCTACCATTTTTAAAACATTCTAACCACACGCCATATCAGTCTTTTAACAACCTTCCCTACTTTGCCATAAAACACTCCCATTCCAGACCAGAAAAACATTATGGTAATTAACCACTGGATGACATACAGTATTTTTTTCACACAACAAACAGAACACGAAAAAGTGCTATTAAGGTTATTACTCTTTTAAATTACTTTGAAATTGTTGTCAGCATATCTCCAAAGTAGAAGTTGCCAGGGAGCTAAAGTAGATCTCCATCGCCTGCTTGCAAGCAACCTAGATGCTAGAATTATCAATCCAACAGGACGATGATGAGCTTGGTGAATCAATAGCTAGATTCAATTTAAAGGCAGCTTCTTCTCTTTTTCAGATTTGAACATGCTAAAGCAATATCAAGATTAGTTTTATTAGTGGAAAATACACACGTTAGTGATAGAAGAGAATTTTTTAGCTTAGAGATGAACTGGGGGTGGGGTGTCATTGGTACTCTCTGAACTTGGTTGTTGTTTTTTTTGTAGATGTTTCATTACCAAACCAGGTAACATCACCAGTGATCATGTTGATGATCACTAATAAAACTAATTGTCAGTGTTCCAGAAAAACTTGACTACAACAGATAACTCCAAACCAGACATATTCTCAAAGTTTCCTTTTATTAGAGTAGTAAACCGGCACATCTGGGAAATCCCGAATCTGAAAGTTCTGGGTTTCCTTCCAATAAATAAAATATTACATATCCACCCCCTGCCCCCCATCATTCCATCACATGCCCCAATCACCATCCGTCCCAACTTGAGATGTCCCCTCTACTACTCCTTAGCCAAGTGCAGGAACAACATGACCTTGACTCTAAAGAAGAATGCTATTATGTCTACTACATACACTCCATGCAATTCCCCCCTTCCATCTTCCTAGGCTCAAGAATGTGGTAGCATGGAAGCTTCTGGTGCTAATATGCCTTCCAAAGTTAACACTAATGTGTTTTTGGTCTGGGGTGGGACTGTTATATGGCAACATTGTTATGTAATTTATGTAATCAAGGACCCCAGACACATTGCTGGGTACCATTTATTCTGGAGGATTTAAAAAAAACCTTTTTTTAATCAGCCAGTTATATACAATTGGAGGTACTGTGGGATCTTTAGCTTTCAAGAATATTTTTTATACCATCTCTATGGGAGAGTAGATCTGTCCTTGTAACTCAGGACACAATTAAAGCCCTGATTCATGTTCAATTGCATTGTTCCTTTTATTGAGATATTTATGACCTCATATCTCAGAGCCTGAATTCCTTTGGAAGATTTGATGTTTTATATTTCCTTTTTATTAGCACATGTAGATTCAGCTGTTAGTGGAGCTAAATTTTGTTTTTCTTGTCAAGGATGCCAAATAATATTTTGGGGATTGGGTTAGTGATGAATTATCTTAATTTAGGCCCTGAGATTTTTCTGGCCTTCCAACTTAAATTTTCTTCCTTTTTTGCCAGTTTTATTAGCTTTGTTTTTTTGGATTTGTAATGAAGGTTTTGAGCTGTGATTCTATAAGAAGGAACAAGACAGAACAGTGACAACCAAGATTTCTGTGTCATATAGTGAACATGCAATTTTTGGTAATTAATGATGTTTATATGTTAATTATTCTATCTTTGAATGTCGAAACATTGCAGAGTTATTCAACTGAATGTTTAAAGGTGATAACTAAAATGTACCATAGTTCTTCTGAATGTTCATTGCAATGTCTGGATTTGGCAACATTCATATGTAAATGTTAACATGTTACATTCTGGTATATAAGTCTAAGGGCTATTGCTATATTTCATTAACCATTGAGCATCTTAGCATCCTGAGCTCTACTGAAGATTCTTATTGCTTAATCAGTTCATCTTATAATTAGAACTTGATCTGTGTGAGTTTGTGATTAAGCACATATATCACTGAAATGTTGTAATAAACATTTGTTTCATTTCTGATCAAATTTCATTTTAAAATTAAGAAAAATAACTATAAATATTTTTTAAAAATAAGAAAAGCTAATATCTTGCTAGTTTATTATGGCTTATAATACTATAAACAGTTATCTTGCATTAAATATTTTCAATCTTATTTCATTTTTTCATCTGCAAATTCCCTAAATAACTTATCCTGACAGATATCAGAAAAGGGAAGTGCTTCTGTCCATGAACATTCACTTTACCTACTGCCAACCATTAGTGGGCCTTAAAACACACTGACTCCCAAAATTAATTCTGTAGAAATGATGATCTCTGCAGAAATAAATTGTTCACCCTGCTCCAATCTTAATCATTCAATGAGATACTTGCTACTTCAAATTGCTAAGCTTAGTATTACTGTCACTTTAATTTACGTGAAAGAATACCAATAGACAGTAACTCATTCAAATATATATAGAAAAAATGTACTGAAATGTTATACAATAGAGATATCAACACTGCAAATAACTTAAAAGATACTGTGTTTCTCAAGAACTTCTAATACTGGAAGAAGTTAAATCAGCACTTGGCATTACCAAGTTTGAAGGCTGCAGAATTGATGGAATACCTTGAGAAATATTGTAAGGAATAGAAGAAGAATCAGTGAGAGTTCTTATTAAACTATGTATAGGAGATGACAAGACTGAGCCTGAGGGAGGGGTCAAATGCATAATCAGTCATGAGTTCTTGTGTGCGCCACAAAGATCCACCCTGAATGTCTTTCTCAAGTGCCATTTATTCCCCTTGACTGTTAGTAGCTCAGATTCTTATAGAAACCTTAACCGTCCAATAGATCTTCATACTAATTTGAACTGCCTGAATCTCTTGATTTCCCCAGCACTTGACGCAATGCTGGCAATTCTAGAGAACAACCAGACAACTGACTGGAAGCCAATCTACATTCCACTACCAAAACATGGGGACTTAACAGAGTGCACAAACTATCATCTTTATTTCATGTGATAGCAAAATTATATTTAGGATCTTGCAATGCAGATTTGTAGAAGTAGTGCTGTATGTAGAAAAAAATATGCCAGATGTTCAACCTAGCTTTAGAAAAGAAAAGAAACATGATGTATTGTTTTCTGATTTATTCTGGATAATTGGGAAAGTCGAAGCATACCACAAAGAAATCAATATGTATTTCATTGATTATAGAAATGCCTTTGATTGTATCGAACTTATCAAGCTGTGGAATGTGCTTAGAAAAATGGGAATCCTGAACATCTCTTTGTCCTCATGAAAAACCCATATATAAGTCAGGAAGCTACAGTAGGGACAGAACATGGGAAACAGACTTTTGGTTGCCAAAAAAGTGCAACAAGGCTATAAACTCTTATCTATTCAACCTATGTGCTGAACATTCTGTATTTTAAGGCTAGCTAGGTGGGAAGAAGATGGGCTTCAAAACCTGAGGAAGAAACACCAATAAACATGTGCTATAATGATAACACTATTGTAATTGCCAAAAATGTAAAGGATCTACAAATTCTACTAAGAAAACTCAAGGAACACATTGAAAAAGTGGGACTAAAATTAAATATAAAAAATACCAAACTAATGATAACATATACAATAATCATCCTTATAATTGCTCATGAAGATATTTAAGTGGTAGACAGCTTCTGCTTTTTAGGAGCAACCACCACAGTAAAAACAAAAACAAAAAACCAAGCAATCAAAAAATACACTGCAGACTGGCACTGGTAGAGTGGCCATGAAGGTCTCAGAAACATATTCAGATACCTTAATGTACCTACAAATATCAGAATAATGCAAACATGGTTATTTTTTCTGATATTCTTTGGAAATGAACCAGATAGGAAGAGTATTAATACTTTTACATTTTAGTGTGGGAGAAGACTCCTAAAAATATGAATAACAGCCAAGAAAACAAATAAAAGGATCATTGAACAAATCAACACAGAATTCTCATTCGAGACACAAATGATCAGACTCACATTTCTCTACTTTAGAAATAATATACAAAAGCTTAGCTTGATGGAAAAGGCTCTAATGCTGGAAAGGTGGAAGAAGGTAGAAGAAGAGAACAACCAATGGCAACTTATGTGACTCAGTTAAAGCAAAGACTGCACCATTGAAAGACCTGCAATATCAGGTTATATTGCAATAGAGAACATCAGTGTCTACTAAGGATTGATGCCAACTTGATGGCACAAAATTCAAGTTTGGATAAGTGATTATGTTTTTGTATTTTCCATGAAACAATAGTCTATAACTGTCCTTGTTCTATTTCAACATAGTGACTAAATTAGTAGACCAGCGAAATACTGTGGACATAATATATTTAGATTTCAGCAAGGCATTTAACAAAGTAGACCACAAGCTACTTCTGAGTAAGCTAGAAAAAAGTGGAATAGATAGCACCACCACTAGATGGACTCCCAACTGGCTAACAAACCATACTCAACTAGTAGTCCTTAATGGATCTAAGTCTACATGGTGGGAAGTAAGCAGTGGGGTGCCACAAGGTTCTGTCTTAGGCCCAGTACTCTTCAATATCTTCATTAACAACTTAGCTGAGGGAATAGAAGGGGAACTTACCAAATTTGCAGATGATACTAAGCTGGCAGGAATAGCTAACACCCAAGAAGATAGGCTCACGATCTAGATAGATCTTGACAGACTAGAACACTGGGCTGTATCTAACAAAATGAAATTCAACGTAGAGAAAAGTAAAGCCCTACACTTAGGCAAGAAAAACCAAAAGTACACATATAGACTGGGTGAAACCAGGCTCAATAGCAGTAACTGTGAGAGGGATCTTGGAGTCTTAGTGGACAATCAGCTAAATATGAGCCAGCAGAGTGCAGCAGCAGCCAAAAAAGCTAATACAATCCTAAGTTGCATTAACAGAGGGATACAATTGAGATCAAGTGAGGTACTAATACCACTCTATAAAGCCTTAGTAAGACCACACCTAGAGTACTTCATTCAATTTTGGTCACCACATTATAAAAAAGATGTTGAGACTCTAGAAAAAGTGCAGAGAAGAGCAACCAGGATGATTAGGGAACTAGAGACTAAAGCATATGAGGAACGGTTACAGGAACTGGGCATGGTTAGTCTAGTGAAGAGAAGGACCAGGGGAGACATGATAGCAGTCTTCCAATATTTGAGGGTCTGCCACAGAGAGGAAGGGGTCAAGCTATTTTCCAAAGCACCTGTAGGCCAGACAAGGAATAATGGATGGAAACTGAACAAGGACAGATTTAACCTGGAAATAAGGAGAAACTTTCTGACAGTGAGAACAATCAACCAATGGAACAACTTGCCTCGGAAGTTGTGGGAGCACCATCACTTGAGACTTTCAAGAAGAGATTGGACTGCCATTTGTCAGAAATGGTGTAGGGGGGTTGGACTAGATGACCTATAAGGTCCCTTCCAACTCTGATTATCTGTTATCTGTTATCTGATATGAGTGATGTCTTCATTCTATTTCAATTTCAATCCAAGGAAAGTATTTTACTTCTAAATAAGTTTTTGATGTTGATAATGAAATAGATGAGAACAACTAATGGTCTTGATTAGTTGACGCATCAAAGAAAAAAGATCTATGTTAGTCAGGGTCAGAATGTTCTTACAGTTAAAAAGTCATAATTTGTGTATGTTCCTGGATTCATTCCAGAACTTGGGTGGTAATTATCTGACAATGTCAGAAACATTTACAGAGCTAAGATGGTGACTATTCCTGAAAATGTCAGATCTGGACACTCTGATTCATGACTTAATTTTTTTCAGAGTGCTTTGGCATGCTATATACGAACAGTATTTCAACTAGAGCCTTGGTGGCTCAGGCTGTTAATTGCCTGCACTTAAGTTCCAGCTGCCTACAACTGCTGTAGGCTCGAATCCCACCAGGCTCAAGGTTGACTCAGCCTTCCATCCTCTTGGGGTAGGTAAATTGAGGACCCAAGATTGTTGGGGGCAATTAGCTGACCTTGTAAAAATGCCGCTTAGTAATAAGCAGGCATATACAATGGAATGAAGGCTATTGCTGAGCACACTGGGTTGCATCCCAAAAATTGTAAGCCGCCCTGAGTCTCCGGAGAAGGGCCGCATATAAATGTAATTAAAAAAAAACTATACTATAACAATTATAGGAAGCATATGAATCTCTAGGCACAGTGATACACTTCTTTCTGGATCTTTTCTGCATAAAAAAATAAAATTCATATTTATAGATTGTTAGGATCTTTTCTGAATAGATTTGACATCTTTGAAATAACTACTATGGTCTTGCTGCTATTCAGTATTTTATATTATATAGTCTGATAGGATCTAATGGCTAATCTATAATTATTTTTTTTTTAATTACATTTATATGCCGCCCTTCTCCGAAGACTCAGGGCGGCTCACAATTTTTTTGGAGCACAAATTTTTATCATTATTATTGTGGTTTGTCGCGCAATGAGTCAGATATTTAGATTGGGTTTGGCAGTTTTATTCAGCTATCAAGTCCTTCCCAAGGACCTGGGATAAGCAGATGGTTTCACCATTGTTGCTACTTTGCCATGCCGTTGTTTGTAGTCAGTCTGTACAATCCTCTTGCAGCAGATAACAAGGTGCTCCACTGTTTCTCCAACTTCTTTGCAGAAGCAGCATTTGGCTTTATCTTGCTGCCTTCTGAACTCTGCCTTTGTATGCATTTGTTCTTAAGGCTTGGTCTTCTGCAGTCAGAATTAGTCCCTCTTGTCTCTTTCTTCAACTTTCCTGCTCTTAACCATTGCCAGGTCTTGAAAGTATCTGCTTTCCCTGCTATTTCTTTTTATATACTGGCCATATAATACTTTGCCTTGCCATGTCTCATTTGGTCTTTCTTGTAGACCAGTTTGCTGTCTCCAATATTCTGCAAGCCTTCCTGGTATACTAGCTTCAGTGCATCTTCTTCACTACCCTTCAGATATTCCTCCAATATCTTTTTTTTTTCATCAACCATCTTGCAACACTCTACACTGACCTATTTTTCTTGGTAAGTAGAATCTGCCGTACATGAAGGACATGATTCATTATCATTATTTTTCTGGTCTTCCTATACTTTTAGTTCTATATAAATCCAGTCCACTATTCCAGCTAAGTATCTAATGACTGAAATTGCTCAGGTCTTAATTGTCTTGACAGTGTTTCCTCCACTCAGTTTGGACTTTTCTCTTGATATATTCATTTCTGACCTCCTTCTTAACATTTGTAGTGATCATCTTCATCCAGACTCTTGATGTTATTTTCCTAAAACATCTTGATTTCTTCAGCTTTAGCTATTCTTCCTTGTTTGATGGTGACTGTAGCACATTTGTCCCAGTCAAACTCCATTGCAACATCTTGATTGTATATACAGACAATGCTGAGAAGCAATTCAGTTTCAGATGGTGTTTTTCTATATAGCTTCAGATTGTCCATGTAAAGGAGGTGGGATAGCCTGGCAGATGTTTTTAATGTTAGGTAACCTTGGCCTGACTTGTTCAGTATAGTTATCAGAGGAATCAGTGCAATGACAAGGTAATAGTGAGTCTTCTTGAAAGAAGCCTCTCTTGATATTAATCTTTCCCACTCTATCACCATTGACCAGCAACTTTGCCTTCCATTATGTCATTGATCTTTTGCATTGAGCTTCTGAAGTTTCTACTGACTTATATTATTTCTAGGCACTTAATTATCCAATCATATGGCAGGAAATCAAATAAACTTTACATGCCGTTTGGTAAAGCTAAAGATGTATACACAGTTGTGCAAAACTTCTAATACAGTAAAACAATTCACATCTTCATTAAAGCAATAAAAGATAGCACATCTCTCCTAGCATAAAGTAAGCCATATTTCTGGTAAAAATGTTGATCTGATTCTAAAAAAAGAAGGTAAAGCAAAGCCAACTTCATTACCACAGAAAGAATTTTCCTCAACTGGAATTCCATGACATTTTTTTCAAGAGGGAAACCAACAATTTAATAAAAAGAATGCACAATTAAAACAGTGAATTATTGAGAACTAAGAATAGACTGAATGGCATGAGGGCATTTCTTCTTTGTTACATAATGCCATGGAACAAAGCTATTATGGAATGGAAGAGATATATGCTCATTATCAAGATTAAGGGAGCAGATTTTGCCAACATATAAAATAATGCTTTGAATGAAAAGAAATTGTGAAGTTGAAGACATCTTTTAATTAATAGTCATAAATGTTAAAGCATATTACATCCAATAATTTATTTATTTAGTTTTTAATTATTTTTTGCTGGGCTTATATGTCATCCAATTATTACTATTTGGAGAAAATATGATAAAATAGTTCATACCCTTTCATGAAATGGAACACTGGTCAATTTTTTTGGTGGCCAAGATCTGTACTACTTTTTTTTAAAAAATGAAGACAATAGGTGAAATGGCTGAAGACAAAGTGGATATCGCCTTATAACCTATTTATAGAGCTGTTTTTTTAGTCTCCTTTGTACTTTTTCTCTCCTTTGTTGTGATTTTTTTCAATAGTTTATGTTACACTTCATGGGTTTATTACTTCACAATGTAAAGGAATTGAAACCTTCAGAATTTCCAGGTCTTTCAAGAGGAACCTTGGGAAGCACATGAAGCTCTACAGCCATAATGTTTCTACCACTGACCAAGCACAATTTCTGAAGGAGCCACTATGACACTATGATGGCTGGCCATTTCTAAAATAAATTACATATCTGGGCTTGAAAATAGTAAGGTAAACAGAATAAAGCTAAACATGTTTTCTATTCAATTTAATTTTGATTGAACTCAATAGACTACATGTTTTTAGGCTTTAACTGTGTCATAAACTTGCAAAAGTGTTAATTATTTTGTATACAGTTTTCTTCAACAGGAATCTTATATTGTGGAACTTTAACTCTTATACCCAGCCAGGATAATGGAAGTAAAAGTACAGCTCTAGAATTCATTTGGCTAAGAAAGACTGCTTTCATCTCTATAATTTTGTATTGGCTGATGTATTATTGGCAAGAGAGAACTGTATGGGGGACAGGGGAGCAATTGCTTTTATTTAAATCTTCATTTCAGTAACTTCAAAATGGCTCTGATCCACAGATTTCCTGGCTTACATAAATTTTCACATTTCTAGAATTAGTCATTGTGCATCAGTTTCTCAGAAAACCCATGGAACTGAATATTCTAATTATGTTTGTAAAAGTAAGAGAAAGCACAGGCATGCAGAGCATTTATTTTGGTATCTTGTTTCTTATATCAAAAACTCAACAAACACATTTGCTTTTTACAAAATAATTTTGATAGCTAGCAAATAACATTTTGAAAATAAGTTATACTGCTTGCAGATACAAGATAGAGTAGGTTGCCCGGCTTGACCATAGAATATATGAAAAGGATTTCAGGATCATATACAATCACAGGTTGAACTGAGATGCAGCTGCAAAAATAATCTATAATATCACTTACAGTTTTAGACATATCATTGAATGGGCTAAATGGTCATATACCATCATATCAGAGTAAATTCTTGATAACCACATAGATAAATATGATTTGTCCTTATGTGTCCATCAGATCTTCCAATGGCTAAACCATTGCTTACTTATATTTGGGTCTACCCACCTCACTGTTGGCCATCTTTTTCTTTCTTTCTATTTTTCCCAGCATTATAGACTTCTCAAGTGTGCTGGGTCTTTACATAATATATCTGAAATATGATAAATTGACCTTGGTCAATGAGTGAGAACTGTAGAATTATTTATTCCATGATCCATTTGTTAAGTTTCTTAGCTACCCATGGTACTCCCAGGGGTCTTCTTCAACACCATATTTTAGGGGTGTCTGTAGGGTATTAAAAAAATAAATAAGATGGTATCTATAAGAATGATCAAAGCTCCATCTGTTATTTAAGTGTGTCATGTGTAAATTGGAAGAACTTTGATCACATAATTGTAGCTACCATCTTGAATTCTGGTAAAGTCCAAAAGCGTCAATAATCTTTCTATCTTCAGTCTTTTCAAGATCCAAATCTGGCTTCCATAGAGTGTCACAGGGAAAAGTATTCTCTGCACAATTCTGCCTTGAAGATATCTAGATGTCTTTCCCAACATCTTCATTGCTATCTTATGAGTGCTATTCTAAAGTATATTTTTTGACTGTTGGTTCCTTTACAGTTGATATTTGATTCTAAAAGGCCAATAATTATCACTTCATTAGCTTTATTTTCAAGGGTTGAAATAGGGTAATGAAATTTTGGCCATGAAAATCACACCTGAAATGACAAGTTGACAATAGTGGATATGATAGTACTCTCCAAAAAACTGAAGGGCTGCCATGTAGCAATGCTGGAAAAACCTCTGGTTTTTTTCCCAAGAAAAATAAAATGATCAAAACAATATTCATATTATTGGGCATAAACTGTATAGGTAGTCCTCGATTTATGACCACAATTGACTCCCAAATTTATGTTGTTAAGTGAGACAGTTGTTAAGTGAGTTTTGACCCATTTTACGACCTATCTTGCTGCAGTTCTTAAGTTAGTAATACGATTGTTAAGTGAACCTGCCTTCCTCATTGACTTTGCTTGTCAGAGGATTGTAAAAGGGGATCATATAGCCTTGTAACACAGCATCGGTCATAAGTATGATCCAGTTTCAAGCATCTGAATTTTGATCTCATGATCATAGGGATGTTACAAAGGTTGTAAGTGTGAAAAATGGTCATATCACTTTTTTCACTGTTGTGGTAACTTTGAATGGTCACTAAATGCACTGTTGTAAATCGAGGACTTTAATTTAGGGACAACATTTGGAATTAACCTTTCTAAAATTGTATTACAAAATGTATACATTAAGGAAAAGTTAATGATATTATTTTTATGATTGGAAGTTTTTCATAATAGGAAGTTTTACACTTTTACATTAGGAAAAGTTGAATACAAAAACAAATTCTTTTCCCATTATTTTTAATTTATAGCAGGAAGCAAATATATAATGGCTAATGGCTAACGATTGAATACATTTATTAGTTATACAGATGAGACATGGGCTAATCCATACTTCTTTATAACCCCAGAGCAAGGAAAAGACTAGATAATACAGGTAGTCCTCAACTTATAATTCATTTAGTGACTGTATAAAGTTACACCTTTTGCAACATTTTGATAAGCAAAATCAATAGGGAAGCAAGATTTACTTAACAACCATGTTACTAACTTATCAGCTGCAGTGACTCACTTAACAACTGTAGCAAGAAAGGTTGTAAAATAGGACAAAACTCACTTAACAACAAATGTTAAGTTGTTGGGCTCAACTGTTGTCTCAAATTGAGGACTACCTGTAGAGACTTGTTCTCTTTAAGGTAGATTTTAGAGATTTTATAACAGAATGGTAAAAGCAATACTTACAGTAAACGGGACTACTTCCTTGGACAGAAGGTGCACTGGAGAACTTGATATAGAATTGAGAGATGTTAAGCATGCCTGCTTGCAATACTGGATTTCTTTAATAGACTACGCGGCTGGATTGGATAAACTAAAGTCTATTCCATATTTGTCTGATTTCATGCATCTGATACCATGCACCTGTCACTCTGTTAAGTGGAGATTGTTCTCAGTCTATGAAGGAATATGTACAACTTCATAGTTTGCATGCAAATTGAATTTTTTTTAAGTCTTATTGAATGGACTTCCTAACATGTGCCTATAGATTTGTATACTTAAAGAATGACATCACATGGATTTTTCCCCCTAGTGCTGCATAATGGATGAGCTTAGAAAATGTACCTAGAAAAGTAGCAGATAAGGAGCACATATGCTTGAGGGCTACTGGGACATTTCTGATTTTGTCAATTATATTCTGTCCATGCAAAGTCAAAATACATGTGCTTGCAACATATTGTAATGCAAGTACTTCTTGGAGAGGGACATTTATAAACACACACACACACACACACACAATCTCTGCTGGTGTTTAGAACCCTTGTTTGATCTTCTTCTACATGTGTGATATCTTAATAGTTGTTTATTGTTTTCTTTAAAGAAGCACAAAGAAAGGCAGCTGCCTTCCGACCACTATACCTTGCCACACCCCTCCGAACAATCTGCAATGGACTTCCGTCCCTCTCCCCCTTTTCCTAGCAATCTCTGAACAGTGGGAAAGTCGCTGGGTAATTGGGTCCAGATTGGATATGTTTAAACATTCATGAGGCTGGCAAAGGACTGAAAGGGGTGGTTGCCTTGATAGTGGGGGTGGGAGGTGGGGGTGGGGAGAAGGACTAGTCACCGAGAGCTGCCAGCGAACAATTCTGGGAAAGGGAAAGAGAGCTAGCGAGCGAGCAGGCGCGGGCAACAGCATGTGTGATGAGCAACAGCAGTGAACCTCACAGATACTGCTAACTGCCCCGGTGTGTGCGTGCGTGCGTGTGTGTTCGACTCTGTGTGTGTGTGTGTGTCTGTGTTTGAGTGTGCGTAGAAGGAAGGAAGGAGAGAGAGAGAGAGAGAGAGAGAGTGAAAGAGAGAGGAGGAAAAAGGAGAGAGAAGGAAGGAACCACAAGGAAGAAGGGGACAATACAATCATGCTGTGCTGTATGAGAAGAACAAAACAGGTAGAGCTGGAGATTTTTTTTATACATATATATATATATCTGTTGGGGAATTCCTAGGCTGTTGACTAAAATGTTTCTGTATGTGTTACATGTGTGTGTCTCTGTCTATACGCAGACAGACAGACACGCAGACATTTGGAGGGAGAGGCGACTGCTTCTAAGAGGCTCTTTCCTTTGCAATTCTTTAAGCATCTTTGCGCCGAAGGCTCAGATCACACACCCCTTCCATGAATGCAGTGGGGTGTGTGTGTGTACGCGTGTATGTTTTGCCTGTGGAGTCAGAAGGTGGAAGGTGGGAAGGCTGTGTAATGATCAGAATTGGGGAGAAACAAGGGGGAAACCCCCTCCCCGTGAAACCAGCACCTGAGAGAGGGGGAAGAAGATGGAATTTCTTATAAGGGTCTGTCTGCGATTTGGAGAATGTGGATTGCAAGGAGGAGGGAGTTGATTTTGGCTTGAACCGAAGGAAGGAGGATAGTAATTCCAATTCTGTCTATTTTTCTGAAGCTATGATATAAATCTTTCCAAAAATATATAAGAAAGGTTTTATATGTTAGTGTTCGTTCTGGCAGATACTAAAAGGCATGCTGTATAGAGATTTTGAATCATGGGTGTTTCCCCATCTTCCATTGTAAGATAATGTAAATGAGAATGTTATCTTTAAATTTGTTATCTTTTAATTTTCTTTTTCTCCTAAATAGGATACCATTTTTCTAAATAAACTAACTGCTAGGAGAAGTTTGATGTAGGATGGAGAAATGGCTAAGAAGAAGAATTGGGGTTCCCTCTTCTTCACAAATTTTCATGCCAGAAGCACTTGAACAATCTGGTAAAGAGGTAGAGGGCCACGCCTCTGTTAGGTCTTAGCCCTGATGGGATAGGAAAGATGGAATGGAATTAACTTGGTGGAAACCTAATTCTATGATATTGGTTCCATGTAATTTATTTTAATGGCAGGAGAGGTGAATTGTGAAGGAATTGGGAAGGCATCTTGTACCTGGCCATGAAACAAGGATGAGCCACAATAAAAAAAAATGGCCATAAATACCCTCAGTCCTTCTGTTCTTCTGTCAGAATACTTATTGTGCCAAACTGTTTCTCTTTAGAATCATCAATGTACTCAAAATGCTGCTTTAGGATGAATAGTATGGATTTATGTCATTCCACATGGATTTATTGAAATCATAAAATATTTTTTGGCCTTTTGATATCTGTACCTGTAAAAATGTTTTAGTATATGCTTCTTAAAGAGAAATGTACTTTTTCAGTGAAAGAAAATGTACTCTTTCAGAAAGAGATATTGCCTAATGCAGTATTCTAACAATAAAGAAAAAATGATATGATCCTATAAAAACCTTGGTTGAAATAATTACTGTAGATATATTTGATTCAAAAATGTAAAATATTTTTTGAAGCAGCAGTGTTGGAAAGGTAGTCTGGTATACCACTAGGGTGGGGCTGGTGTGAGGAACTTCCCATTGCAATAGTGTTATTATTCTCCATAGATGTTTGGGACTTCTGTTCGTATTACACTTAATAAAACCTGAAATAATATGGAAATGAGACATGGATTAGCCAGAAGATCATGGGGCGAAAAAAAGGGAGGAGGAGGTAGAAGGCAGACAGAAAGACAAACTGAAACACAGTGAATGGTGAAGCTTAGTAACTATTCAAATAAGGTAGAATCATTTCAAGGTTTGGAAGTGATAGGCTGTAAAGCTGTGTCAATCATCTTTTCAAAACTGAGCTACAAAAGATGTGGAAAAAATCCATTTCTTGCCTTAGAAATCCTATCTTTTAATGATTTTTTTATGAATCTGTAGCAAAGAAGCTGCTAAATCATAAAAATACAAGCACAAGCACAACCAAAAGGCAAACCTCCTCATACATCCTTTTATGTCACACATTTTCATGAATGTAAGAACACAGTCAGAAATTGATAAATCGAAACATACTTATCAATATATAAATCAATGTATTTTTGGCAGACACAAAGAGACACACCCAGGCATGTATATTCTGGTTCACATATTCATAACATAGAAGTGCAACTTCAACTTTGACACACCCACATACACATGTATCCCCAGTCTTACCCTTTGAGCCATACTGCATTTTGCATACGCATAAGGCAATTACACTTAACCAAAAAAACCGCACAAAAAGTTTTAAATCATTCCATAAAATCCTGATCTGAAAAAGAGCAGACCCTTACCCCCTGTTTGACCCTTGCCTCCCTTTTCTCTACAGCCATTCAGGACAGGAAAGCTAAATAACAGTGATGCCATCAAATTACTATGATAGGAAGTGGGTGTTTCTAAATCATAGGGAGGTCTCCTTGCTACCTAGGGAATCCCTCCCTGGATTTGTATGCAAAATGCAAGTAACAGAATTTGTATGTTAATTACATAGGGTGCCTGTCTACATTGGTCCATACCCATGTGTTTGTCAGATACACTGAATCCTATAAAGATAAATGTAAGATATAAATAAAATTAATCGTATAACATTGTTGGGTTTTATCATACATTTCATCTGTCCCAACCAATGTCTGTAGGTTGTAGTGAAATGACAAACCCTGCTGACAGTGGCAACTAGCCTGATTTTTAACATACCCATTAAGGCTTTCAAAACACAATGTTGATAGGTACTGCAGATGGCAAATAGGAATGTGGAGTTGGACAATTGTAATCACGCACTCCTGAAGCTGATATTACATTCTGGGTCTGGAGATAGGAATTGACTAGACATGCTTCTCCGTGAAACAGTATCTCCTGTATGCATGTATGTATACAGGTGATAAGTACGTGGATGCTCAATTGTGAACAGAACGAAGGATTAAAATGGGAATCAGTGTTTGTCACTTGTACTGGAAATTATTCTTATCTTACTTAATATATTCCTGGTTTCAACACTTTAATGCTTAAGAGAAAGAAAGGTTTGAACTATGCCACACCCATGAAACTGAAAGAAGGGGAGGGGTGGAAGAAAGAGGTAGGAGAAAGCCTGCATTTCTTTCCTTTTCCACATGAGCAGCAAGGATAAGTAGGGCTCATTTGCCTGCCTGCCTGCCTGCCTGCCTGCCTGCCTGCCTGCCTGCCTATCTATCAATCTATTGATCTATCAATCTATTGATCTATCTATCATCTGCCATGTAATGTAACTGGCAAGGAAACTAGAGGATTGTTGCTATAATCACAGCCAGATAGTGCACTGCTTATTAAAACTAGAAATGCCAGGAATGGGGAAAAAAGGACAGGAGGATGGGAAGAGACAAGCAGAGTCAACTCTGAGAGGAGGTTGCATTATATTAGCCTATTGCAAATCCCATTTGAAAACAACTGAATTCTGCCTCATGCTACAAAAATTGCAAACTCATGGGGGTGTAGGTATTTTTATGCTTTTATACCATTTAATGCTGAAGCAAGAGGAGGCAATGAAGAGGTGAAACAGTTTTCTCCTTGTGGGGGTAAAGTGGGTTGAATGGAGGAAGCAGACACCTGATTATTACAGTAAGTGTGCTGTAGTAATAAGCCAGTAGAACCCAGCCAATTTCATTCACCATAAATTGAAATCAAACTTGAGTAGTGATGCTAGGTTACTTTTCACAACTTCTTAATTTCAGCATGCGAGTTTTTCCATGGTTTTATGATTTGGCAGATTATGTGTTCCTTTTCTCACCTGATGTCTTTAAAGACTTCTAATCAATCAAATGGAAACGCTAACTCTTGATCCTCCCTTTCTCTCTCTCCCTCTGAAATTTTCTGAACTCCTTGGTTATTACAGAAATTGATTTTTCATAAATCACTTACTGTAAGCCATCTCTCACTGCATGTATGGACATCCCAGGAGGCTTTATTGAATATAGTTCTTCCATAATGTAAAAAGCAACAAAGATGATTAGTGGAATATGTCATTATTTTTTTTGCAAGCACAACTTTTCTATCAGTATTTCATTCTATAATAGCACTGATCAGAGGTTTAGGGTTTCTGATAAAATATTTGAAACCATCTGTAGGCATATGTGTGGGGGAAGGGCACACATGCAATATATTCTGTTCTAAACTCAACAGATATTTGTGCACGCAGAAGAAAGTAATTCTTCAGATGGAGATACATATATTTGTTATTGTTGGACATTGGGAAAATCCCCCAAATCATTTATTTATAATAAAATAAAAGCATGTATCAAACCCATATAGAAAATATTGCTTAACCAACAGCTGTCCTTCTGTGCAAGAATAAGATGATGTGGTTTTCCTAAAGGTAGCATTCTCAGATTATGAGTTTAGTATACATTACTTTGGCTGCAGATATACTACATCCTTTTCAAAATAGTTCTGTAGCATGAGAGTACATATCATCTTGTTTTGCTGTGATTAGTGTATGAAACATTCTTTGCTGCAGGGAACAGGACTAGGCTGTTCATAAACTGACAGACAGGTTTTGTGTCTCATACGGATGCTCTGCTTGCATGTTGATGTGGATGGCTGCAAGGCTCTGCATCTCCTGTTCATGAAATTCCATGCATATAGAAATAATTGCTTGTATAAATATAAGCTGCAGGTTCTACACTGCAAGCCTGGGTAATTTTTCCTGCTGTTAAAACCAAATAGGTTTTGACCAATAATTTGGAGGCATGCATTATTGCAAGGCTTAATGCATGTCTTTAAAAAAAATCCACCAACAAATCCACATCAGTTAGGAGGTTTTTCCCAGTTGCATGTTTTTCTTCTTCCTGAGGAGTCATTTGTACCATCTGAGAGTTTGGAGGATCCTATTTTGAATGGATTAAAAAAAAATCAACGGGATGTCCAATTTTTCAAAGAAAAATATTGCATTGTCCATCAACTGCCTTCTGCTTCATTCTTGTTTTCAGGAATACAAAATAAATATTCATATAGTAGGGTCATTGATCAACATTTTAAAAATTAAAAAATACACCAGTCCTTTGGAGCTTATGAAATTACACATGTCATGTGATTTCAGTGTTATGGGTGGGACAGAGAATTATCAGAGCTGCTATCATATTGGGTTTGGCAGTATATGAGAAAGCACATAACATTCAGTTTATGAGAGCAGCATTTTTATTTCTTAAGTGTGCAGCAAAAGGTTGAGGTCCTGAATTCAAAGTGTTTAAATAACCAAAGCCAACTATTTTGGCTTACAAAGAGAAAATATTATGACTATTTTTCCCACCTCTGGTAAAATAAATGTTTATTTATTAATACATATTAATATGTTTTGATAACTAAATAGCTAATGAATAAACTGATACCTAAGACAGCTATTTTACTCACCTAATGGGGGGACTATCTTGATGTGATGTGTGCACTAGTGTTGCAAGTACCATATATGCAATCTACTATACGCAATCTGCTGGGTAGCTCATAAAAAGTAGCTGTTGCATATCTTAACTACTTTATAGTACTGTATATAATACAAGTATGTTACTCATCATATTGAAAAAGTATAGTTTTTCAAAATATTTCAAATGTACTTTTTAAAACTTCATGTTTCTGTACAATTTTAAGTGTTTTTCTTGTTTAAAAATGAAAAAAAACCCACATATGTTCTTTGAATATATGCACCACCATGGCTGTTAATGCAAAATAATCATAGGTCTGAGCTGTTAGCCTTGCTTATGTGATTAAGGGACTTCCACACCAGTTAGCCATGCATTATAAGCACTATAAGAGAAAAAGTTTCTATGCAGTAGAGTCCATACAGTACTCTTGTGCACGAAGAAAACAAAAATAAAAGCTAAAAAGGCTCCCCAACAACAGGCACAGTTGAATCGTCTGGACCAAGTCTGTCACACTTGTAGCCCGTGGGCCACATGCGTCATGTGCTGGTCACACCCATGCCTGGTTTAGCGAAGGGGAAAAAGTTGTGATATGTCACGTGACGCTGCCATGATGACACCCCTGGGACTCTGGAGAGACCAACATCATGGAGAAAAAAATTCAAGCCATGGAGGTCAGTACATGGGAGCCATAAGAAGTATAGATGCATATGTAAGTCAAAATTTGAACTGGTCATAAGATATAAAATGGACATTTTTTTGCTCAGCTGAGTTCAAAGAAGAGTTGAAGACAATTTGTCACTTCTCTCCTTTCATTTTAAATGGAAAATAAGATTACATTGGATCTTTTTCTTCTTACTCTTTCATCAGAAAAAGATTTCTCTAATTTATTTTGGACTAAAAAATCCACAAATCCCTAAAGTAGTGAAATTGTAATGTAAAGAAATGAATTGATTACTACTTTATTAAAGTATCTTCCCTGGGTTGTTCTTCCTGTATTCTACATATTATTGAAGCATGCAGGATCTTTCCTGAAGTGTATTCTCAGGGGTGATGATCTTCATATGAATGATGCAACGGGGGATAATTTGGGTAGATCCTCCCTCCTGCTTTAGTACCAGGTAGATGGGAGGGGCCCATGTGCTTGCATCATCAACAGATACTCAGCCACACAAGTGCATCCCCTTTTAATTACTGGGATGAGTAAAGGGTTTAAAGTGTCTGACTTACAGAATTCCTTGCAAGTTAGAGAAGCAGCTGTGGATTTTGTGAAGATATTCAATACATGCTTCTTGTTCCTGATTGACATCTGTTGAATATATTAATGAGCTCCCCATTTGTGTACTCTATTTTTATGCTGGTAAAGAGAGATTTCCGATCTATAGCCAGCATGTGAAAATAGCAAAATACTTATTCCTGCACTACATTCACCTGTTGGATTGCCACTGAGTTTATTATTATTTTTTGTTCATGTAATTCTTTCTTTCTATGATTCTGAAATGGATGCTTCAGTGGAATTCTGAGTTATAAATGTACTTAACATTGCATAACTATTCACAGCTCTCAGATGCTGGGTCACAGTAGTCTTCACTGAGATCTTTTATGAAAGAAAAAAAGCCCACAAAATGTTTTTCTTCAATATGTACAAAACATTAGTTAACAGCTGTAACTCGAGTCAATCAAGAGGCATTCTTGCTTGATGCAGTGAAAATGAAGGAACAAAAGCTAATGAGTGTATGTGTGTGTGGGTGTTTGGTGTGTGTGGGTGAGAGAGGGTGGGGAATATATTAAAAAAAGGGAAAAAGCAGAGGCGAGCTTGTGAAAAAGAGCTGGACCTTCCAGTTTATACATGTCTGAGTCATTCAGGTCAGAGAATAAATAAAACATATTTACCAAAGTTTGTTTTTCTTAGAAAATAATTGTTCTTTATATTAAACTGTGCTAATTTATTTCATCAGCAACAAAGACAACAAAGATTCTCCTGGTATAAAAGATTAACAGATGTACTGTGGCATCATCTTGTCTTTAATATTTTATATGATTGATTAATCATATAATAATAAGCTTAAGGTAAACTGCTCCAAACTCGATTGCAGAAAATACAACTTCAGCAACAGAGTTGTCAGTACCTGGAATGCACTACCTGTCTCTGTGGTTTCTTCCCCAAACCTCCAAAACTTTAGACTGTCTACTGTTGACCTCACCCCATTCCTAAGAGGTCTGTAAAGGGCGTGCATAAGTGCACCAATATGCCTACCATCCCTGTCCTAATGTCCCCTTTTATTTGTACCCATTCCATGTAGTCATAATCGTGTTCCAATTATATCTGTTACCTAATACATGCTTGACAAATAAAATAAATAAATAAATCAATTGATGGGTTCCATGAATCTTCTTTCATCTTGGATAAAGACTATAAGATGTATTCAAACTTGAAAGGTAGTGTTTGTGATTTGAAGAATATTGTCCATGACAATGAAGAATCAACTCTGTCCTGATTCGTTTTTGCAATTATATAGATTCTTATGCCAAGTCACATAGCACTTTCAACATCCCATTGATCCATCCATATGTGTGTGAAGATGGATGTCTAGGACGGAGTGAGGGCAAGGGTTTGCATTATTAGGCAGTATCTATTTTGTCTTGTGGAAATTGATATATGGATGATAAAGAGTTCTTAGTTTATATAGGACATTTTTTACGTTATTTGGTCTTTTTTTATGTCTGCCTCTTGTTATTACACAGACAACTCATCCACATCCACAATAATGCACCTTTCTTTCCATGAGGAAACCATACTGATTTGCTTATGTGGAAAAATAATATTAGGAAAAATATGGTGTAATTGTAGTTAGTGCAATAAAGGTGCTATTCTTTTTCAGAAAATTAGCAGTATTGTGTGTCGTCCTACTCCTCGTTAGGTTTTTGGATTTTGGATGTTTGTCTTTTCAACTTCCTCCTAAAATGTGACAAGCCTAGTAACCTAGTCTCATTTTTCAAATCCTTAGTCTTCAAATTTTTCAAATCCTTCTCAGTGTTCATTTGTGTTTATTCTGGTTTCTTCCTTCCTTTGGTCCATTTTCAGACTGCTTTCTTAAACAACTCATTTGTATTCATTGCACTAAACCTATGCAAAAGATGCAGTTGCATACATTTCTGCCTACAGATTGAGAGGTACATCATGTCATCTGCTGAGATCAGAAAGCATGTTCTGAACAGGTGTACTTCGTAGTCCCTGAGAGGTAAAGTTGGATGTGAATTGAATTTACTACTGAATTCCTTGATTCAATACAACATAATGTCAGCAACCATCACCCGCTGTTAATCCCCAACATCTGACAGAGAGTTGCAGTTTCAGAAAATGGTAGCGTAATTTGAATACTGTGGCTATCCTTTGACCTAGTCTCCATAAAGTTATTTTATCTGTTGAAGGGAAAAATGTTCTGTGAAAGTGAGTTTTGCAGTTAATTATATGTGTGAAGAAGTCATTCTTTTTGTTTCTCTTGCATGTAATAAGACTGATCTGTGATTTTTAAAGGTTATTCCATTTTATTTACTCTTATCACACTGATCATGTTTTCTACAAAAAGGAAAAAAAAACCTGCTTAGGTTTTCCTTAGTCATCCTTTTTTCACTAAGCGTGTTCAGCCTTGTGATTCCAAAAAAAGATTTGTTTTTTTTAAAGTACCAATGTCAGAGCATTTTTTTCTAGATAAGATAATCATAATTGCACTACTGCTCTAAATCAGGAATTTAAAGTTGTTCTCCTAATAATTTCCTTTATGTTTTTCCTTCTCCTATCTAGTTAGCAACACTGTAGCTGAACTAATCACATCAGAACATCCAGATTCAGTGAAATCTTTTAAACCTTTCTTGTAATGTCTAGGCATGGCCCAGGATCAGATCAATACTTTCTCTTCATAGGGATTTATGGAAGCAGTAGTGGCTGGCTTGGAGGGGCATAGACATAACTGAAGCCATCATCCTTACAGTGCAGCCAAGACAGAGATGTTATGATTGCAAGGACATTGTAGGTTTGGTCCTCACATCATAATAAATGCCATCTTCTGGGACTGCAGTTTGAAAAAGCTAGCTGAGAAATGCAACTTAATGCTAAACATGAGCACAAAAAAGAGTGTTTGTTTTGAGGAAAACAGAAATGTACTTTTAACCCAGTTGCCCAGTGGTGGGATTCAAAATTTTTACTGCTGGTTCTGTGGGCGTGGCTCAGTGGGCATGGCTCAGTGGACGTGGCTCGGTGGGTGTGGGAGGGGAAGGATACTGCAAAATCTCCATTCCCTCCCCACTCCTGGCGGAAGGTTACCACCGGTTCTCCGAACTACTCAAAAATTCTGCTACCGGTTCTCCAGAACTGGTCAGAACCTGCTGAATACCACCTCTGCAGTGGCCCCCAAACCTTTTGGGCACCAAGGACCAGTTTTGTTGAGAGAGGTTTTTCTGCAGACTGGAGGGGGCGTGGTTTTGCATGCTGCCTGCATCCCGCAGATGGGATGTTTGTTTGCATGGCCTGGTTTCTGGCATGCTGCAGACTGGAGCCAGTCTATGGACTGGGGGTTGGGGATCCCAGTTTTAACCTTTTTTTCTCTGTTTCATTAACAAGTTCAAGAGGGACAAAGTGAGGCCACTGGCATGGGAATACATAAGCATACATTTAAGAATGTGATAAAATGCAGCATTTGAAACTTCATAAAATTTTAAAGTTGACCTAAAAATAACAATTTATGTTTGTAGTCCTTAATCTGGTAAAATTGTAGTTGATGGCTATGGCAGCACACACCCATTGCACAGATAGGGGTTCATGTGGACTGTACTTTTGATGTTTCTATTATACAGCTGACCTATGTCTGCTTTCATTAAAAAAGAGGGGGGTAGAATAAGAAATAGCCTACAATTCATCCATTCTTTACACATTTAGAAATAAATATCTAAATAACTATGAATAGCAACTGATTATGGATGGTTCTAAGAGCTGTTCAGTATTTTTCCTTCATGACTTCATAACTCCCCTAAGGCTAAGGATGATCTAATTATGTAACAAATATGGTAGCTAAGTAAGTTTTTGGTTTCCAGTGCCCTGTTTAGTTGCCTTATACTGTATTGCTGTGATATTTGAGCTAGAAGAAACAGAAAAAAAAGATGCCTGAATTGTTTTGTGTATGAGCAACCTCATTAAATATGTACAGATTGAATCTGTAGCAGAGGTCTATCTGGTACCTAGTCTTCATTTCTGTCTCCACAGTGGCCAATTACTAGGAAATTTGATATTTGAGGCTATAGATTAAGGAAGATTGTTTTATATTACATGACTTCCTAAGTTAATCTTTAGCCAGTTTCATTGAATATAATATAAAATATCTTGAAAGCTAAGTTATATGTTACGCACAGAGCACAATTGTTGATGAATGGCAATTTGAGGCTAAATTTATATGGCAAAATAGCAATCTATTTCTTCAGATGTTGGGTAGGAGATCGGAAATATATAAAATAAATCATATATAGTTTAGAACAAAACATGAAATGTTCTAATGCAAATGCAGTTCACATATATCACAGAATGTGAATAATGCTCAAAGAAACTATTATGTTAAACTAAAGATCAACAGATCAACAGCCAATATTTCTAGTGTCTGTTCAATTATAGAAGCTGTTATGGCGCAGTGTTAGAATGCAATTTTGCAGGCTAATTCAGTTCACTCCCAGGAATTCAATCCTTACCAGCTCAAGGTTGACTCAGCCTTCCATCCTTCCAAGGTTGGTAAAATGAGGACCCAGATTGTTGGAAACAATATGCTGATTCTATAAACCACCTAGAGAAGGCTGTAAAACACTATGAAGAGGTATATAAGTACTATTGTTTGCTATTGCTATAACACGTTCTGTGAATCCATACAGAAACACTGTACCAGCTAGATTAAAATTAACATCCATTGTTGCTTCTTATTCTTGCTTTCCAGTTTGGTTTGTAACTAAACTCTAAATGTATTAAAACTTGAATGGACAACTACCCAAGAACTAGAGTTTAATTTTTGTTTTTGATAGTCTGGGGTTTTCATTGGGCATTGCAATGTCAGGCTGTGAATGTTCATGATGGTAGGAAACTTCTTTTTTTAAAAAATAGGACAGATAGTCTATACACAGCATAACATTTTCTATTTTCTTGTTTGTCAAAAACCTGCCTAAAACTATAATACTACATTTTGATAGTGTAACCTTTCTGGACAGTGGAGATCCATTCAGTGTAAGGTTAGATTATACAACCTAGGACAAGCTGCCTCTAAAATCTGACCGAACAAGTATTAAGTCCTTACTCTTATTGCCATCATTTTTTATAAATGAAAACTAATCTCAACTGTATAAATTATTGGATTTATTCAGTGTGTGTTGGCCTCTGCTATGAGAGTGAAGTTTTGTTGATTTTTTTATGTGAGTCTCTCTTTTCCTAGAGCTCTGTCTTGCATGTGCCTAATTAGGAGAAGACTACAATTGGTTTCCAGAGTTTCATTTCTAAGACAAGTTCTGAAGAGAACTGGCTCTACTTGAATTCCTCTGCTTCAGCTGCAAACAAAGAGGGTTTGCCATTGGTTCAAACTTTATCTCAGAGCTTGTTTCATGAAGTCTGTTTCATGCTCGGTATTTCACCTAGTTGTTTCATATTTATTCCTATTTATATGTACCTCTAATCCAAACAAGGTTCTAAGTGATTTGCAAAACAAGAAGAACATGGAAATAAAAACAGTGGTAAATCAGAAATCAAAGCAAAACAGCAGTGGTAAATCAGAAATCAAAGCAAAACAGCAGTGCTCCTATGGAAAACTAATGGTTAGTATCTTGATAAAAATGTTTATAATAAAAGGAATTTCCTTTAGATTCAAAGAATGACAGCTCCTTCTGATAGATCAGAGCTGTCAAACTCTGGCCCATGGGCCGGATGCATCACACACTAGCAATGCCCATGCCCGGTTTAGCAAAGGGAGAAAAAGTTGGAGGTGGGCTGCTGCCAATTCATACTTCTTCAGGCAAACCGGTAGTTAAGATTCTGCACAGTTCGGCGAACTGGCAAATCACACCACTTGGTTGGCCTCGCCCCCCTCATTTTTTGGCCTGTTTTTCAGGCCATTTTTACACCATTTTTGTGCCCAAAATAGCCCAAAAAGCTACCCCAAAACAGCCGGAAAACACCCTGGAAAGTGACCTGAAAAATGCCCCCCAAATGGCCTGTTTTTTGGCCATTTTGGGACCATTTTGAGGCCATTTTTGGCTGTTTTCAGGCCATTTTGGGGCCACTTTTGGGGCCAAAAATGGTCCAAAAATGGCCTGAAAATGCCTCCAAAATGCCCAAAAACCAGGCTGAAAAATGGGCAGGGGTGGGGCCCTTGGTGGGATTAGCCCCAATCGGCTGAATCCTACCTTTGCCTTTGAGGTAAGTGACTGGGAGGCGGGGCTGGGTGTGATGAGTAACATCACCCACCCAGTCACTGGCCTACCCAGCCAGAGAACCGGTTGTTAAAAATTTGCAGCCTACCACTGGAAAAGGTCCCAGTACCTCATGTGATGCCACCATGACTAGAGTTTGACATCCCTGTGCTAGATAATGGAATAGCAGTATGTAGTAGCAGAAAACCATTTTTATTCTATATTTATTCAATTGAAGCAATAAAAGAGTGTGAATGCCATCTGTCCTCAGAACTTCAGTACGCGTTCAGATGCCTTCTGCTAGTGAACAGATGGTCCAATCATACTTCAGCCAAAAAAAGGCCTTGTTTTATCAAGATGTAAACATCTGGAAGAGGTTTCTTTCTTTCTTTCTTTCTTTCTTTCTTTCTTTCTTTCTTTCTTTCTTTCTTTCTTTCTTGAGGCTTAATAACAGCATTAAGGATACAATACTGTATGTAAGTGGGCATGGTGTTAAGCTGCTCAAAATACAAGAAACGTAAATTTATGGATAAACTGTAAACAATATGTTCTATGAATGTAATAAAATATTTTTTAAATTTTGAAACTATTGAGAAATAGTCTGTTTATTAAATAAATCTAGGAAATCATTTTAAATAAATATGAGTATGTAACCAACAATTCATTAAGAGTCAGGTGGCATGCAAGTTTCAAAAAATTATCTTATTTCAAAAATGTTCATGGCTGATAATTTTTTTCAACTGAAAAAAGCCTAATATTCTTCTATGAACATTATGATGATTATTAATATTTCCAATTATCATTTTTTAATTAGCATTCGCTAATAATTTTACGAGCAGAATACTACTGCTTATAAGCAGTGATATGAACAGAACTCTTATATTCAGAGACATGAATTTCTTCACAGATGCATTGCTTCTTCATAAACCAGTCATCTTTTTAATGTGTTGTTTTCCTTTGAACAAATAGTCTGATCAGTTCATCCCAAACTAAGCAGATTTACATGATGCAAACCAGATAATATTTGCTTTCCTTCAGATCTTGCAGTTTGTTACTCTGTGTTTGCTTATTGGTCTCCTTTACTGCAGTGTGTCTAGGATTTCTCTGTACTCTTTCCTGTTTCATGCTTCCTCCATTACCATGCAACTATGTTCCTAATACCTAGCAGTCTGTGATGTTGTCTCCTTCTTCCTTATAATTTCATTTAAAATCCTTTGGATAAGATTTATAAGTCTTTTCCCATTTATTACTACATTTTTGAGATATAGATCTTTCTTGTCTAGGAGTTTTTGTTTTAATCAGTGTGTAGAGCCATTTTTTTCCTTCAGGATACCATCTTGCTTGCCAGATGTTCACTTCCAAACTTGCTTTACTTTCTTGATCCTTGACCATAAGTAGGTAAGTAATGGATAAGTAAGAAAGAGATTTGAAATCTGAGATTTGAAATGTTGGTGTGGAAACAAGTTTCAGCTAAGATTCTCAACTCCAGGAAAGTCAACAAAAATTATGCCAAGGAATGAAAAAGGAATCCAGCACCTGGAACCTAGCACACTTGTCACAATAACATATCTGACTTGCATATAGCTGCTTTTGTCTCTCACTATCACCACTTTTTTATTCTTTGGTAGAGTTTTTGTTGATCTTGCTGGAGCTGAGAAAACTTACACTGGAGAGTTAGAATGCTGGAACTATTTTCGGTTGTTGAAGCTTGCTTTCCACACTAAAATTTCAAATCTCACCATTCCAGTAGTGATGAACTACCCAGTTTATTCTCTCTGTCTGGTTACATGTTTCCAAGAACTCATTATTGCTACTGGAATGTCATCTTTGTCAGCTTTGAAATTCAGCTGCCAACATAAAAACGCCATTGATCCAGAAGTAAAGAAGGCCTGTGAAATTAGGGGAGTCCCAGAGACCTTACAATCATGGAATGCCACCTCCCTCAGCTTAGATCACAGCATCAACCCACACAGGAAACCCCTTCTGGCGGCCCTACCTAAGAGAATTGTGGCTAGGAGACCGCCTACCGGACCAGCTGAAACTGCTTGTACCCGACCCACCAGGGGACTGAAATGTTACCGCTGTGGCCAAGCTGTCCATAGAGCAGCAGACTGTCTGGTCCCTGCTCCTGTACCACAAGTACCGCAGTTGAAGTCTAATCCAGCTGTTAGAGGTCAGAAGAATCAAGAAAGACTGAGATTGTGTGTTGACTTTAGAGGCGTGAACGCCGTATGCATCAAAAACATTTATCCTCTCCCCCTTATGAAGGACTTATTGAACCACCTGTTGAAGGGCAAGGTATTCACCAAGCTAGATTTCAGGGAAGCTTACTACCAGGTCCGCATCAAAGAGGGAGATGAGTGGAAAACAGCTTTTAGCTGCCCTCGGGTAGCTTCCAATTCAAAGTCATGCCTTTCGGACTTCAGGGGGCTCCTGCAATGTTTATGCAGCTCATCAATGAGGTACTACACCCGCACCTTTACTGGGGGTTCCTGAATGACATCCTTATCTTTAGCGAAACCATGGAAGAACATATTCAATTGATCTGACAAGTCCTAGAAAAACTTCTAGCCGCCAAATTATATGTGAAACTATCAAAATGTGAATTCCATAAAGAGTCGCTGGACTATTTAGGCTACTGAATATCCAACCTGGGGATTGAAATGGACCCCGGAAAGGTGAAAGCGGTGCTGGATGGGCAACCCCCCACAACTCAAAAGCAACTTCAAAGTTTCTTGGGGTTTGACAACTTCTATAGACAATTCATTCCATCATTTGCTGAAGTTGCCCTCCCATTAACGGAGCTATTAAAAACGGGCCCATCACCCACCAAACTGAAGCCGAGTCAACCCTTGGCTTGGACTATGGACTGTCAGAAAGCATTTGAGACCTTAAAATGCCTCTTCGCAGCTGAGCCCATCCTCCAACACCCAGACGTGACCAAGCCATTTATTGTCAAAACGGATGCAAGTGATGTAGTGGTGGCAGCCATTTTGCTGCAAAAAGACTCAAGGCTGACTGATGCCTTGCGCTTATGTGTCCAAAAAGCTGACAGACGCAGAGTGAAGGTGGGCAGTCTGGGTGAAAGAAGCATTCACTATACGATGGGCTTTATTGACTTGGAGGCATTTTCTAGAAGGAGCGCCAGAGGCCTTTGAGGTATGGACTGATCATAAGAACCTCAAGACTCTAAATACCCCTAGGAGATTATCACCCAAACAAGTCCTCCGGGCCCAATATTTGAAGCGATTCAACTTCAACATTAAGTATATCCCTGGAGGGAAAACTGTACTGGTGGACGCTCTGTCCAAAAAACCTCAGTTTGACAGCAACCGAGAGGAAATAGTACAAGCTTTAATTTCAGAAGCTCAATCGGCAGGCCAAGTGACCACTCAAGCCCAAGCCAACCGCAACCCCAAACACCTGGAAGATAAGCTGACCACAAAATTGAAAACGGCCCCATTGACCGAGCCTTGGTCCCTGGACCATCAAACCGAGTTGACAATGAATGAGGGACTAGCTTGGAAAGGGACTAAGCTTTATGTGCCCACAACCCTAAGACTACTGGTACTAAAGCATAGCCACGACTCATGGCTGGGAGGCCACTTCGGATTCTTAAAAACCCTACATTTACTGAGAAGACAGTTCTGGTGGCCAAAAATGAAACCTGATGTCGAGGACTATGTAAAAAGTTGCTCAATTTGTGCCACAATGAAGCACAGAACTGGAAAACTCCCTGGCCTCCTGCAACAAGTTTCTGAACCATCCCAACCTTGGGAAGAGATCGCAATGGACTTTATTGTTGAATTACCTAAGAGCGAAGGGAATACAATTATTTGGACTATAATTGACTTATTCTCTAAACAGGCCCATTTTATAGCCTGCAAAGGACTTCCATCTGCGAGAAAACTTACAAAGCTGTTGGTGAAACATATCTATAGACTACATGGAGTACCACGTAGAATAATATCAGACAGAGGGGTACAATTTACTGCAAAATTTTGGAGGGAATTCCTGAAATTCATTGGTTCCTTTCAAGGATTATCCTCAGCTTTCCATCCTGCTTGTAACGGAGCAGCGGAGAGGTCTAATGCCATGATTGAACAAAACATTAGATGCTATGTAAATTATCAACAAGAAAATTGGGCTGAGTTATTACCTTTTGCAGAGGTTGCTTACAATAATGCAGTACATAGCAGCACGGGATTGACTCCATTCCAAATCAACACTGGAATGGATTTTGTCCCAATGCCAGAGTTACCTAGACAACTTCCCACATCCATGTCCCTAACAGAATATATGAACTCATTAAAGAAAGGGTGGGAAGATACAAAAAAAGCTTCGGCCAAAGCTGCAAAAAATTATAAAAAACAGGTAGATAAACATAGATCCCTTCAAGCGCCTTTTAAAGTAGGAGACAAAGTATATTTGTCAACCAAGTATCTTAGGTTGAAACTGCCCAGTAAAAAGCTGGGTCCAAAATTCTTGGGTCCGTTCCCAATTTCAAAGATAATCAATCCGGTCACTGTCCAATTAAGTCTTCCTCGACTATTGGGGAAAATTCATCCAGTGTTCCATTGTAGTTTACTAAAACCAGCTACTACATCAATGATAAGACCACTGCCAGTTGCTCCCCCTAAACCGTTAATGGTACAGGGGGAAACACATTATGAAATTCAAAAAATTCTCGATTCTCGATTACACAGTGGCCAATTGCAATACTTGGTCTTATGGAAATGATACCCCCTCTCAGATGCTAGTTGGGTGAAGAGTTGGGATGTTCATGCTGATCAATTGGTTAAACAATTCCATGAGGATTTTCCACACAAACCGAAGGGTCCTCATGGAGGGGGGAGAGGGGGTTAAGGGCAATGTTTTAACCCCTGTATCTGTTTTGTGTTTTGTTTTCTTTTAGGAGGAGGAGTTTTCAAGGGGGGATGCCTGTCAGCTTTGAAATTCAGATGCCAACATAATGGGAAGGGGGGGTGGAGGAGTTGACAAATTCAAGGTTATTCTGTATGTCGTACTATGAAATTCCAGTTGCAGTTAATTGGTTCTTGTGATTTATGAAGTATAGAAGTGGGAGGAGAAAAAGGTGGATTCTGTGTAGCGCACAAAAATTCTTTCACTTTGGGAAATGCCTTAGACATACCAGATCTGTTCCTAATAAATCAATTGGAGAGAATATGTCTTGGAGTGATTGATATCATGGATACTTTCCGGATGCCTTACAATCTTCCTGTTTGGGGCCCTTTTCTTCTGTGTTTCTGGCAACTCCCTGTTCCATATCCTCCTTGGATATCTAATTCTGCTGAATTTGGAATTGTTATCTGTATGATATTTACATTGTACTTCACCAAATCTTCAAGAAAAAAGGCCTCCAATCTTTTTGTCTTTTTCTGCAAGGGAATAGTAAGATAGGATTAATTCATTCTTCTGGTAAGAATGCAATCATAGCACAAGATCATGGAGTTAAGATTACAGACAAGGAAAAACAACTGGGCAATACAACAGTTTAATAACAAAAGCAGCAACTGGGGAAGGAGCAGGAGAATGGAAGAAATGTGGGTGCAGTATGACCATGTCTGACAGGCTACTTCATCTTCACTTTGCCTCAGAGAATCTAGACTCATGTATCAATTCTTGATGAGGTTAGAGCAGTTGAAGATGCTAGAGTAATTCTATAAAAACAGTAATGACAGATGCAACATTGTTAAAGACAAATAGAGGGAATTTACTCTAAAAAATGGTGGCTATTCCGTTTGTTGTTCTTTTGTGCAGAGTATAGACCTTAAAAACCTTAACCATGTGCCCAAAGCCATAAAAAACGACACCTTTAGCTTAACAGTAAAGGCCATATTAGAAATTCATTGGCTAAATGAAGAGTGTTGCTTTCTACAAAGAAATTTAGAGGAAATCTCCAAAGAAGAAGAACAGAAATGGGTTTAGATGAGGTACCTGGCTATTCTATAGTGTGCATTCATATATTTTAAATATATAGGACACCTGTTTTAGCTTTATTGCTAAATCAATTTGCAGCAGGGAATTATGTCTATCTTCTGTCCACTGTGGCTCTAATCTGTATGGATTTCACATACTTTTGAGCAAAATAAAAGCAAAGAGATTTGCAGACCAATCATACAATATTGTATGCATTTCGATTCTCAGATACTAAAGAAGCTATCACATTATTGGATGATAATGTGTTTCCCTATAATGAAAAAACACACCTGTTTTTCACTATAATAAATACAAGTTATGGACAGGGATAGTGCCCTCCTATTTCTCCAGTTATATTAAAATGTTTTTAATACCCAATTGGGTTAATGTTTATCAGAATGTGAAAGTTATTACGGATTCATTCAGCTTGAGATAATTTCTTGTTGCTAACTACTAAAATTCTATTTCTATTCATATGGTAATTTCTTTCTGATCTGATTTTCATTGCTTTCTGCTCCCTTTTTGTAGTATGCTCTCTACACACATGTTTATTCTGACCAAGTTAGCAACATGCCTAATTATCCTCATTATAAGCATCCTGTGTTTCATTAGCTCCTTCTGCTACAGTGACTGTTCATTCATTTATGGGGAAAATATGACTTCATTGAACAAAATCAGACTTCTGATGACAGATGAAAAGGAGGATGTATAATCAGAACAGAAAGGTTATAAATTCAATGAGCAAAATATGATTAACATGAGGATATGTGGTTCAGCAGAATCCTTATGCAGTAAAGGCCATTCCACCTGAAATGCAGAGAGCTTGCAATCTAAACATTTCCAGAAGGCAAAATATTGGGGAAGTAGTGTGTGATTATAAAACAAAAAAGCATTCAGCAATTCACTAGGACAGAACATGACAAAAGCTCACCAGGATTAAATTAACAAAGATCATTCTAGTGAAGGAAATGCTCAATATGTTGATATATGACACAAAATTATATTTCTAATCTCCTAGGAGGTGGGCTAGAGAAGTGCGCTGAAGGTAACAGAATGGAAATAAGTGTAAAGAGTTTTGTTTCAGCTGGAAGATAAAAAAAATTCAAATGTACAATAGTACATAGACTTACATAATACTCCGTAGTGCTTTACAGCACTCTCTGGGTGCTTTACAACATTAGCATATTGCCCCCAACAATCTGGGTCTTCATTTTACTGACCTCAGAAGAATGGAAGGCTGAGCCAACCTTGAGCCCTGTCAGGATCAAATTCCAGGCTGTGGGCAGCATTAGCTTGCTGTGCTACAAAGTCTCCTAAGTATTAAGTATAGGTCATAGGGATACCTACCATGGTAATCTACTTCTGAAAAAGATTTTAGCATATTAGCTTAGTCAGCAGTGCAATGTGGCTGCAAAAAAAGATAAACAGCTTAAGGCTACATCAACTGAAAAATATTTCAAATCATAGAAATTAGTAGTCTCTGTTTAATAAATTTACAAAGGCTTAGAAATTTAAGCAGCATACAATTAAATGTAATGCAATACTTAAAAACAAGACCAAATAACATCATATAGTGCTAAATATAACAGAGGAAGCATACAATAACCAAGATAGATTATACTGTAATGGTTAAAATGCCAATATCTCCCTGAGCTTGGAGAAGAAATGTGAGTGTTTAAAGATTATTTAAAGATTCGTAGAGCCACAACAGAACACAGAAAACATACTTCTAAGTTCCATCAAATGACTTTCCTTAAGGGAAAAGATACAAAGCATGTCTGGACTTTCAAATCTTATGGGACAAGCATAAATGATGGGCTAGAAGAGGCCCCAGATTGTGAGACTGTATGCCATCAAGGGTTTTATAAATGAGAACTAGCACCTTGAATTGCATCTGGAAGCTTACTGGTAACCAGTGCAGCAGGTGAGGTGGAGTGTTATATGAACATACCTACTGAAATTCACCTATAACTGCTTGCAGCTTATGACTGATCTTCATGAGCAGCTGCGTGTAATGCACATTGCAATAGTTGCTTTGGTTGAACACTATCCCAAGAACTTTTCTTTTCACCTCACTCTAGGAAGGATTCACAGAAAAGCAACAAAGATTATCAGAATGCCAGAAATTAAACCTTATAATGAGAATTTGATGGAACTTGGGTATGTTTATCCTTAAGAAAACACTGGGGGAGAAAGCATTCTGCAAACACTCTACAAAGATGTGTTCTGCTTTTTCCAGAGAACAGGACAATTAAATCTAAAATAATAGCATTCATTTACACAGAACTACACTCCAGTTGAATGTTAGGAACACTTTCTAACAACACGAGCAGTTAATCAGAGGAATCAATTGTCCATAAGGTTTCCACTTAAAGTAGAGACTAAATAATATCAATTTAAAGATAAAGGTTCCCCTCGCACATACGTGCTAGTCGTTTATGGCTCTAGGGGATGGTGCTCATCTCTGTTACAAAACCAAAAAGCCAGCGCTGTCTAAAGATGTCTCCGTGGTCATTTGGCCGGTATGACTAAATGCTGAAGGCGCATGGAACACTGCTACTTTCCCACCAAAGTGGTCCCTGTTTTTCTACTTGAATTTTTACATGCTTTCAAACTGCTAGGTTGGCAGAAGCTGGGACAAGTAACAGGAGCTTACTCCATTACGCGGTGCTAGGGATTCGAACTGCCGACCTTTCTGATCAACAAGCTCAGCGTCTTAGCCACTGAGCCACCACATCCCTATAGTATCAATTTGGGGTTCTATAATTTGGATTCCTATACTAGAAAGTGGGGTGGCATATTTAATAAATTATTATTAAAACAATACCTTGATTTCTCTTCTAATTCTTGCCTGGTATAGGACTGAAATGGAAACAGCCTTCAAGATACAGTAGCACAGCTAGCGGGTGACTTTTTTTTTATCAAGGGCCTTGCAAAGAAAGCAGTTAATATGACACAGGGGAAACAGATTACCTGGAGGAAATAATTTACCCCAAACAAACCCAGACTGCTTGGAGCTGAAACCAATTCCCACAAGCTTAATTGGCTGTATCAATTAACACAATTTTAGACTTTGTTTGTTCCATGTCCTATAGCAGGGGTGTCAAACTGGCAACCCACAGGCTGGATGCATCACACTCAGGCCATATCCACCCCAACTCCATGAAGGGGGAAAAGTCGTAAAACATCACATTATGGTAACGTGATGCCATGAGTTAGACACCTGTGCCCTACAGAGGCCGTATGTCTTTTGATTAAAGACCTAAGAAGAATGTAAGGATGGCTTTAAGAGAGGAGTAGATAAATTCATGAATGATATATAAATGAATACCTGTCATCCATATCAGCCCTAGAGCAGAACATTCTGGCCTTTTAGGATTGCTTTCCAAAAGGTCATTAGATAGGACAAAGACCTGACTAAAAAATGTTTATTTAATATTAACATTACATTAAATGCGGTAAATAAAATGATTTCCCATATTTTTTCCATTCTGTCACATTAAAAAAATCAAACTTCTCTGGAAATTTTAAGAGCTCCAGGAATGGAACCAAAACTTTAGGATGGGGAGTAAGGAACTGTATGCAGTACTAGATTTCACTGCCTCTGCTCTGTAAAATCCTTAATTGAGAGGAAGTTAACCAATTACTGGAAATGGAGTAGTGAGGTACATTTTTGCCTGTTTCATGCTTTTTCAAGTCCAGACACATATGACTAAGCACGGCTAGAATTAGAATGTTTCCACTAGAGGTATAAGTTTGGAAGAATCTATAATTTCTGGGCAACCCTGTTTCTGATGAGACACTGAAAATATATTCTACTTTAGTTCCCCTAAATAGAGAGTTCAGTCTTGAGTACAGTCTTGAAGAGTTATATAACTTAATTTGATTTTTAAAAAGTTTCCCCCCTTCACTGTAGATGATTTCAGGTGTGTTTATACACTGAACTATGTACTTGCTAGATGTAAACACTTCAGTGTGGTCACTTTAACAGAAATATCTGTAATACGTGAATGGGTTAGTATGAACAACCTTAGACATTTAATGTTAAAAGTAAATTGGCTCTTCCCAATCTCTGATAGAATAAAAATATTTTTGTTTCTTTTAATGTGTATTATGTAACTTATTCACTATATATGCCTTTAATGGGAGTGTGTGTGTGTTTGTGTGCACACACACACATACATACAGAGACCTTTTTTCATCATGTCTAATAAATCTTATTTCACTACTATTGCCAAGCCATAAGTTGAGTTTGTTTCACCAAAACACAATCACAATTTGTTTCCAGTTTAGTTGATATCACTTCAAGTGCTGTTAGTGTTCCTATGTTATTAGCCTTATCTTTTCTTCCTCCGATGTGGATTGCTTCACACTAAGTGTCAAATTAGATCTAAGCAAAAATGAACCTCATTTGTGCACAGAGATCACTTACTGTATGCTGGGATTGCCAGTGAACCGAAGTGGTAACTGTAGAAAACCTTTGAAGCAGTAGAGATTTCTAGAGGGCCTAGCCAGATTAGCAGGTCAAGGACAGGAATTTCTCTCATACCACTACAGTTGCCAAATTACCCTTTTGATTGCTTTATACAATCTTTGTAAATGCCAGTTCCGAGGAATCTGAGCAGTCTCATGCCAATGGATGATGTTTAGTATTATATATATATTTTCCACAGACAGACAGACAGACAGACAGACAGACAGACAGACAGACAGACAGACAGACAAAAACTTCTTCCTGTCTGTTAGTTTCTAGCTGAGATTTCAACTCCACTACTTAATTCCGGATGGTATTCTAAGATTGTTTTGGTGAGGCAAGATAGCCATGGAGCTTTGGTAAAAGAAAAAGCAGGTGTGAACAAAATTGGTTCTCCCTTCAGACAGGTTCCAAGATTGTGTCTTTGGCCTTTGGTCTTTGGCCTGTCCTTTATGGTCATATACTATAGTTTGCCCACTGTCCCCCCAATTTATAATTTTAACAGTAGCTGAAATCTCATAAGACATTTAAATCCTGCAAGCTCTCATGTGAGACAATTAAGTTCATAAGATTTAGTGAATTTAGTGAATTTACAGGATATCCACTTTTTAAAAAATACTCATTGATTTTGATTAAGAGGGCTCTCTAAGCTATTTTAATGTAGAATTGATGCCATAGCTCCTTGGACTGCTGTGTTGTAATATGATATGTGAACCATGTATGATGTGTCAATCATGCCATGATTGTTCCTGGTGGTTAAGAGATTCATGGTGCAGTCTATAAGAAAACTGTGCCTACAGTCTGGAGTTCGATCCTAACAGCTAACAGAGTTGGAAACAACCTTGAAAAACTTCTAGTCCACCCTGCGCTCAAGCAGGAATCTATACCATGTCAGACAAATGATTGCCCAAGTTCTTCTTAAAAACCTCCAGTGTTGGAGCACCCACAACTTCTGAAGGCAAGTTGTTCCACTGATTAACTGTTGTAACTTTCAGGAAATTTCTTCTTCGTTCTAGGATAGGGGTGAAGGATTGAGGGTCAAGGGTTGAGTCCTGATGGGCTCAAGGTTGACTCAGCCTTCCATTCTTCCAAAGTCAGTGAAAGAAGGAGCCAGATTGTTGGGGGCAATATGCTGACATTGTAAACCATTCAGAGAGTGCTGTAAAGCTCTATGAGGCAGTATATAAGTCTAAGTGCTATTGTTATTCTTTGTCTACTGTTATTCTTTGTCTATGCTTCCACCCCCTTTTCTTTCTTTCTTTCTTTCTTTCTTGACCCATTTCCTGCAGTTTCAAGTTTAATCCTCACACCAATGTTGTGAAATAAATTGGGTTAGTAGGGATTCAAATGTTTTTACACCATATTGTTAACCAACGAAGCTTCAAGTCCAAGGTCCAAGAAGAGATGGACAAGGTAGGCCAGAATAAAAGCCATTAACAAAAAATTATAATTCTAATCTTTCATTAGGGAGTTCTATTCCTTGGAAGCTGTAGTGGGTGCAGGATGTACTAGGAAGGACATGCTATGGCAAAAGAGGCTGCTTTTATTGAGCAAATTTTATAGCTCTTCCACCTCCCATCAACCACTGAGCCATACACCCTTCCGGACTGTTTAGTAATAGGTTGGTATTATCTGAACTGGAGAAGGAAGCATTGCCTGAAGCAGCCATGCATTAATACATCAACTCACAAATCAGTATTCTCTTTGACAAGGCTAATTCCATGGAGACATGCTACCACCAGCTGTGCTTGGAGGGAAAACCTGGCTAGCCAAGGAAAATTTTAATGAAGAAGTGTCTGGAACCTATAGCAATTCCTAGGACCTGGTATCCTAGGTAGCTGGTATCTGGGAACCACTGTAAAAGCACATAATGAATCATGCTAACAAAAGCAGCAACCATTTTGTTTTTCTGGTTTGTGCAAATTTGTATACAGTTTCCTATTTTAACTTCTCTTAGCATTACAGCCTTCTCTCTTCTTCACATAGTATATTTCACTGTTTGACCATTTTTCTTGTTCTTTTTGCCCATTTTCTTTCCCTTTCTGCTATGAGTCTCACACTACTTTTCTCTATCATTATTGATCTTTCATCTTTCTTATTCTCTTTCACATTAGAAAACTTCTTGGGGAAACTTCTGAGGAAATAAGCAGGCAACCAGGTCTCTGAATCCCGACCCCAGCCAAGTTCTCACTTCAGTGTGAATGATTTTTTGAAATTATATGCATAACCAACACATTTTCTTTAAACAAAGAAAAATAATAATCCAACTTCTTTTTTTTAACTGCTTGAGATATCTATCTGATTTTAAGAAACTTGTAGAGCATCTTGAAAGTTAATCGTTCTTATTTCCAGTGACATGAAATATTAAAAATACAAATAAATAAGGGCTGCGGAAGATTTGCTGAACTCAGCATCTTCTATTTATTAGGCTTGGTGAAAACATCAGCACTGTCAGCAAAAGGACATATACTGAGATTCAAGGTTAAATCATATGGACAGAGGCTAGTGTCTCAGCATCATTTTCTTATACCTGCTAGCTGCAAGTTTGTATTATTTTTTTGCTTCCTTTTGTTTGGGGCTATTTGATTTGAAACATAGATATGTATATACCATTCAACTGGACATTAGAATCCTTCGTTATTAAGTTGGTTATCTTTGTGTGTTGCTGTAAAACTGCTGTCATATTTTGTTTGTTCAGGCTTACACATGGAAGCCAGAAAACATCCAAAGCCTGTTCAGTATTCGAAACAATCAGATGGAGCAATATCTTTTCTTCATGGCAGATGAACCAATTAGCTGCAATGTAATCCCAAGAGTTATTTCAGCCTTTTGGGTTTTCTTGCATACTTCAATAAACAATGGCAATCCTGTTGTTACTACAAATTTAATCAACATAAGGTCCATTCAATTACTGCCTTCTCATGGTTTGATTGAGGTTGAGATAACTGAATGAAATCCAATTCTTCAACCAACAAGAAACAGTGGGCAGCTTTGCATGAAATAGTAACTAGAGAGAAACTTCTACACTACTCCTTTTATTTTATTTTCACCCCTTCCATGTCATCTGAACTCAACATTGTCAACTTTATTCCACCAGCATTTGAAAGCAATATTTGAAGTTGAATATTCAATATCTGCCCAGACTTGCTTAGGTGAAATTGGTGTTTAGAAATTTGAGAAACAAGTAAATATCAAATTATTGGGGGTGGGGAGAGAATTCTTCATTATCCACTTGACATGGTAGATTTAGATGTGTTTTTTTTTTCAAACCTGGCAACTTTAACATGTGTGAACTTCAATTCCAGGAATTAAATTCAGTATTGGGATCTGAAGTCCACAGATCCCAAAGTTACCAAATTTGAAAAACATTTATTAAGATGATATAGAACCGTGATGGCGAACCTATGGCACACGTGCCAGTGGTGGCATGCAGAGCCCTCTCTGTGGGCATGCGAGCCATCACCCCAGTTTAGCTCTGCTGCGCATGTGCACGTGCCTCCCACCAGCCAGCTGCCATGCATGCCTGGGGGGGGCGGGACACATGTGGGGGACGTGCACACATGCACGGGGTGGAGTGCATACACAGGGGACACATGTGCATTGCATATAGAATGAATGGAAAAGAGAACTCTATTTGTTTATATACTTGTACATTAAATCAACCAATAGTATAATTCTGAGTTTAAGAATAATAATAATGAAATCTCACTTCAGTGTGAATTATTTTTTGAAATTATATGCATAACCAACATATTTTCTTTACACAAAGAAAAATAATCACATGATGTAATGTGACAGTTTAGGTTTGATTCAAATAACTATTCTGATCTTTGCACCCTCTCACCCACCCAGTCTTAAAATAGTCTTATCTGTTGTCTATGCAAAAATGAAAAAAATCTCTTTGGGAAGTTCTACAAATTATAATTGACTTTGGACAGTCTTGGGTTTTATTAAAGACTTGTTCTCTTCTACATATATCCATGTTAGGAGTGATTTATTATGCTATTACAGAAGCTGTTTTATTTTCATAAAATTTTATTTGTGTTCTACAATTCATTTGATCAATTTACCATTTTATATTATCATTTTTGTGTGTTTAATGAAAAACAGAATATAAAATGCAAATAAAATACATTATCCTGGAATTATTTTCTCCTTAAAACATCAGATTGAAAATCTGATGTGTTAATGGCTCAGAGGTGCCAAAATTGTATCTGAAATTTATCCTTGTCTAGCAAGCCATATTATCAGGAACCTGGGCTAGGAATAGGGCTTTGTAGGAATACAAAGAACATGTTTGTCTGAGCTCTTGATTATTAGGATTTATTAAGAATAAAGATAAAGTAAAAACACAAGAATTCCAGTCAATATACTCTATTTTCAAATGAGAAACTGATGTTTAGGCAACAAGACTTATGCTTAGGCAACTGTATTCAGTGTAACAGAAATTTGTCTCTTGTCTGTAACAGTGTGGGACAGTGTATCTCTTGATTGTTTTGAAAAAGGTGTCTGTGTGGTTTACAAACCTGAGAAGTAGTTTTCCACAGACATATTGAATCTCTGAATCATAGTATAGATGGAAGAATCCACAGAAATAAATTCAAATAACATATCTTGTATGAATCATATAGCATATCAATCCTACTGCAGTTGAACAGAAAATAAAAGTTTATATTATATGTTAATATTAGCTGAAAGCTCAGATGAGACATTTGTCAATCTTTTTAAAGCAATAGCATGCATATGGTAGCTTTTGACAATTCCTTACAATTGTCTAGGCTGGTTGGAATGAATGGCACTTGAGGTCCAAAGCATTTGGAAGAGAAGGGTTTGCTTACCCTGTCTTAAAATGTGTGTGTGTGTGTTGTTTTAAATATCAAGGACATGGAAGGCCCACTCCACATTAGGCTTCAGATTTTTTTTCACTTAGTTATTGTACTTTAGGATCAGTAAAATTTGTGGTTCTTTTTTATTTTTCAAGTAGAAAACATCATCTTGGCATGTACAATTCTGTTAGCCTACTGTGACATGGTTGAGATGGAAACTGCTGTCATTTTCTACCCTCGTGCCTCACACTGTTTAGCTAGGTTAAGTGAAAGTGTTCTCAGTACTAAATTACTTCAACACCTCAAAAGGTGTGATTTTTTCCCCTGCCTCATGTGTCCATGTTCTTATACAATTGGCAGAATATTTTTCTCTTGGATTTCTCAGTTTTTCATTTGCAGTTATCTGCATACATATAGTTTCAGCAGTTGCCTGCTTTCACATTCCAGGGAAGTTTCTTTGATTACATATACTAGATAGGTCAGTACGGTAGGTTTCCATAGTGATATAGCTAATATACTGGAGGATGTTTCTTTTTCAATATATCAGTAATAACCAATTCTGATATGTTTAAGTGTAGAAATCAATATAAGACAATTTCATTTTCACCTTATTTTCCCAATGATTACATATGAAACAACTTTTTATGAAGTTTGACTGTTTTTCAATATCCTGACAAATAGGGCCATGTTGTTTTCTGTCCTCCCAAAAGCTACATCAAGCTTCAGTTAAGAAATAAAGAGAGAAGGTAGATTTAAAAAGAACACATGCAAGTTATTTGTTTGTATTTACTATTTTCTAATACTTTCTTATTTTTTCCAAGAGTGAAAACAAACTTCTTTTTCAATAGGGTTATGAAAAACAGTTTTCAATTGGGTCATGGATGCTGATATATACAGTTATAATGTATGACTTTATTTTATTCCTATTTTAGGAAATGATGGTCCTAGTAAGCTTTCTTTTCCTTCAGTGATACCTGTTTTGTTGTAATATTGCTGCCTTCCTAACTGAACCTGAATTAACAGTTGACAGAAGGAGTGCTGCTATAACCCAGTAATTTATATGCATTTTGATGAATGAAAACATTGGAAGTAGAATCGTAATTGTTGTTCACATTTCCATATATAGATCCGGACAGTCACATAGTAAATTATGTAAATTATGATACTATTGAAATATTTAGTAAATATGTCAATAGAGTCTTTCCTGAACTGGGAAATTGTAATTGATCATGAATATACTTCATGAGCAGGAAGAAGAAAAACTTAGCAAAAACTTAGAAAAGGAAAGAAGTTTTAGCAATACTAATGGGAGAATAGAATTAACAATGGGCAAGTAGAATAAGTGATATTGACAGAAGTAATAAATAGAGAAGTTAACAAAAACTGATTTTTCTTCCCAAAAGGGGAGTATAAAGTTTAGAGCACATATGTGATGAGATTTTGTCTGAAAGAAAATATCAACAGCAATCTTGTTGCTTAGGGCTGCCAACAAAGCAAAGGCTCAAAATGAACAAAGACTTGCAACAAAAGTGAAAGATAATTTTAAAAAATTTCTTTCAACATATAAATAATACGAAAAAAGTCAAGGAAACAGTTGGGCCACTAATGAGCTGAAATGGTATAGGATCTCCTGCTTGAGCAAGAGATTGGACTAGAAGACCTCCAAGGGCACTTTCAGGTCAATTCTGATTGATTGAAGTAACAGGCAATAGAGTCTTCATGCAAAAATAAACTATAGTCCAATCTACCAAAATCATAACTGTAAAAGACAGACTAGAAATAAAAATTAAAATAAGAAAATGGTAAGAGAACACCTGTCTAACCTTGATAAATATCAATCAACAGGACCTGATGGATTACATCTCAGAATTCTGAAGGATCTGGCAGATGTTATCTCAGAACCATTGTATCATATCTTTAAAAAATCCTGGAGCACCAGAGAACTACCAGAGAATTAGAAAAGAACTGATGTGTTTCCCATATTCAAAAAAGGAGGGAAAAAGACCCAGGAAACCACAGGTCAATCAGCCTAACATCAATACCTGGGAAGATACTAGAAAAAATAATTAAAAAATTGATCTGTGAACATCTAGAAATAAAGTTATAACTAGTAGCTACCAGGTTTGTTAAAAATAGATCATGCCAAACTGATTTATTTCATTATTTGACAAAGTGACTAAATTAGTAGACCAGCAAAATGCTGTGGACATAGTATACTTAGACTTCATCTAAACATTCAACAAAGTAGACCACAATCTACTTCTTGGTAAACTAGAAAAATGTGGGATAGACAGCTTCACCACCAGATGGATTTGTAACTGGCTGAAAAAGCGTACTCAACATGTAGTCCTTAACGGTACTTCAACTACATGGAAGAAAGTAAGCAGTAGGTACCACAAGGTTCCATCTTAGGCCCTGTACTCTTCAACATCTTCATAGATGAGGGAATAGAAGGGGAACCATGAAATTTGCAGATGACATTAAGCTGGCAGGAATAACCAACACCCAGAAGACAAGCTCAGGATTCAAAAAGATCTAGACAGACTTGAACAATGGGCTCTATCCAAACAATATGAAATTTAATGTGGAAAAAAGCAAGGTTTTACACCTAGACAGTAAAAACCAAAGGTGTTTAAGTACAGATTAGGTGAACCTGGCTCAAAAACTGTAAGAGGGACCTTGGAATCTTAGTGGATGATCACTTAAACATGAGCCAGCAGTCTGTGGCAGTAGCCAAAATAGGTAATGCAATCCTTGGTTGCATAAATAGAGATATAGAATCAAAAACATGTGAAGTATTAGTACCACTTTATAAAGCCATAATAAGACCACACCTGGAATACTGCATCCAGTTTTGGTCACCATGATACAAAAAGGATGTTGAGGCTTTAGAAAAAGTGCAGAGAAGAGCAACTAAGATGATTAAGAGCCTGGAGACAAAAACATACGAAGAACGCTTGCAGGAATTGGGTATGGCCAGTCTAGAGAAAAGATGGACTAAGGGTGACATGATAGCAGTATTGCAGTATTTGAGAGGCTGCCTCAAGGAGGAGGGGGGGCGGCTCACTTATTTTCCAAAGCACCAGAAGGCAAGACAAGAAACAATGGGAGGAAACTAATCAAGTAACCTGGAATTAAGGAGAAACTTCCTAACAGTGAGAGCAATTAACCAGTGGAATAGCTTGCCTTCAGAAGTTGTAGGTGCTTCATCACTGGAGGTTTTTAGAAAAGACTGGACAGCCATTTATTTGAAATGGTACAGAGTCTCCTGCTTGAGCAGGAGGTTGGACTAGAAGACCTCCAAGGTCCCTTCCAACTCTATTCTGATGGATTGAATGAACACTCTACAGAACTTGCTGGGGTTTTTTGGGGTGTGGTGGTGTTGCACCTAAGTTCCTTAAATATACCACAATATCAAATGGTCATGAAACAATGTATTATTTTTAAAGACCCAAATGAATTATTTTTTGAAGGAAACATATGGTATTTCTGTATTGTTTGTGATATTTGTATGGAAAACACAGATCATTAATACAAGAGATGAAAAACCCATCAAGTGTTACACCTGTCAACATACAACAGTCACATCTAATAAGGGATGTTGAGAAATGTATTTCAGAACTATCGGAGACTCACTTTTCTCACCCTAGACTTATATTAGATATTTTGTTTCTCATTTCAGGGTAGAGAATTGATCCTCTTTGTTCACAACTGGGTTGAATTCAACTGGGTTGAATTCCTTACTTGCTTGTACATCCTGGGTTTAATAGGGAAATTATGAAGAACTAGGTAGCAAAGATGGCATTTCTAGTGAATCCCTTTTGAGTGAAAAAGTCAGTCATGAATAAATGAGGCATTTTTTGCATTGAAACATCATTGTCTGTAATCTTAAGTCACCAGGTCAGTTGCTTCCATTACACTTTGTAGGCAAGGAAGTAGCAATAATTTTATTTTACTAGTTTGAAACTAGAAAGGAATCATGATGAAGGGAGCGGTGGCTCATCTCAGACATTCAAATTTCTCAGGGAGGGTTTAGAAAGGAATATGATCAGTTTCTAAAGACAAATTGATTTCGTTTTACTTCATGGCAGTTGAACCACATGTTTTGATGTTTTTGATATTGTATATCATCTTTGGGGAGGTTCTGGGTAAGGTAAAATTGTTTCAGCATTTGAAGTACAGGTTTTGCAATGTGAAGATTGCATTCTTAGTCTATTCTCAGCCATGGAATCCATAGAGTAATTTAGCCAAGTTGCCTCTCTTATACAAGTTTACCTTTATAGACTTGAGATTATGTAGAAAAATTAGAGAGGATTGTGGAGGAAATAAAGGATAGGATCCAAAGGATAGTATGCTATAGTTAAACAACTGTATATAGATACAAATAATGAAATCAAGTAATTGCATTTAGTGTCTTGGTTTTTGTGCATTCAAGTCAGTGTTGATTCCTGGTGACTTCCTGGACAAGAAACTGCAATTTTCTTGGCAAGATTTTGGTAGTGGATTGCCATTGTCTGTGTCTTAGGGCTGAGAGAGAGTGACTAGCCCAAGTCTTCCAATTGGTTTTGTGCCTAGCAGGAACAGAAATCAGTCTCCTGGTTTTTAGTCTGATACCTTAACTACTGTACAAATATGACTCTTTTGTTAGATTTAAATCAAATAAAGCGCTATGTAAGTAAACATAAATCTTGTGAATAAGGAGGTTCTGTATATTAGAACTTCCTGGGCAGACAAATGACAAGTGGCTCAAAGAACCTATAATCAGTTTTGGTAGGATTGGCAAACATTGCTCTTCCTGAGTACAGAATGCCTGTCCAAAGTGATCTAGTGAAATAATTAGATTACCATAATGTATTATACATAGGGTTACATTTGAAAATGAATTTAGATTTTAACTAATACACAGTCGAGCTGCTGTGGTGGATTTACATAGAGAGGGCAATTTATATCAGTCCTTAAATAGTGTATGAGTTGCCAAAATGTTTACCATCACATTCCAATCATGCAGGGTTCTGATACTTTGATACGTTAAAAAAATATTAGAATAGCATTTAACCTCTACTGTGCACTTGTGCACTTGTCTTTCTTTGCCATTACTCCTATATGGTAATAGCATTTTTAATAGTAGACATGAAGAAAGTGTATTGAATCATGCTTCCTTTAAGTAGGAGTTCCATATCTTTTTCTAGCATCCTTTTGTTAATTGCGTATACCTCAACAAAAGACACCTAAAAGAACTTGTAGGAGGCAGAATAGAGCTTAAGTCACATTTAAATCTTGTTCAAGAAATGCTTAAATGAAATCAATGCTTGAAGATGACTGCTATTTCTGAGCTTAATTTGTTGTTTTTCTAAGAAAAAAATGAGGATAAATTGGACAATACTTTGCCTTGGGCTTCTGGAAGAAAAACAGAACACAAAATTTAAGCAATAAATCATGTCATCATTATAGATTATCAATTTTGTTCATACTTCAAACAATCTGTTAACTTATGAATATATTTCAGGGTAACAACAGATGATAGGAAGGAATACATGTGTTCTTCACCTTTAGTCTTGGATTATCCTATAAAGAAGCAATAACATCAAAATAAAAGTTTGACATAACAATATAAGATAAAATGCAGAATAAAATCTCATCTGATATTTTGAAAGCCTGAACAAAGAAAAAATCGCTCTTAAAACTATTGTAGAAAAAGGAACATTGTGGTCAAGATCAGTTCTTTGGAAAGGAAATTAAAAAGACATAGTTCTACCACCAAAGAGGTTCTGTCTTTTGTCATCATCACCTCATCTAAGAAGGACTGATAATGATCAGCTAGTCTAAAATGTTTACCCAAATAACTTGGTACTAACTCACTGGTTCGAATCCCTAGCACTGTGTAACAGAGTGAGCTCCCGTTACTTGTCCCAGCTTCTGCCAACCTAGCAGTTCGAAAGCATGTAAAAATGCAAGTAGAAAAATAGGGACCACTTTGGTGGGAAGGTAATAGTGTTCTGTGCGCCTTTGGCATTTAGTCATGCCAGCCACATGACCATGGAGACCAGAGGTGGTATTCAGCAGGTTCTGACCAGTTCTGGAGAATGGTAGCAGAAATTTGGAGTACTTTGGAGAACTGGCAAATACCACCTCTGGCTGGAGATTTTACAGTATCCTTTCCCTGCCACACCCATCAAGCCATGCCCACAGAACCGGTAGTAAAAAAATTTGAAGACGGAGACATCTTCAGTTAGTGCTGGCTTTTCAGCTTTGTAATGGAGATGAGCACCGCCCCCTAGAGTTGGAAATGACTAGCACGTATGTGCAAGGGAAACCTTTACCTTTAAGCAGCTTAGAACTTTCAGTCACAGCAGGCAGTTTGAATTATATTTATTTTATTTATTTATTTTGTCAAATTATTATTAGATAACAGGTATAAGTTATAAACATGGTTATAAATACATGAAATGGATAAGAAAAAAAGAAACAAAAGGACAGGGACAGTAGGCACGTTTGTGCGCTTATGCATGCCCCCTATCTAGAAATGATCTAGAAATGAACCAGAAATCTACATGGTTTCTTAGCAAAAGGTATAATTAATGATGTGATAAATATGGTCAGGCTACTCTGTAAAGGAAAATATGCAATAGAGAGATCATCTTAAATACTGTAAATGTATTTGCTAATTTGAACATAACAACATAAAACATCATCATCTGCTTAACCCTAGTCCTTGCTTGGGAAAGATTTGATAGGTGGATATAGATACCAAATCTAGTCTGAACATCTGGCTGATTGTGTGAATAATAATAATAATAATCATCATCATCATCCACCTACAGACTTCATTTAAAAATGAAAGGATAACAATTTTGTGAAAGATAACAAAATGGTGATGGCAAGTGGTAGACTACCTTCATGACTTCAAGAGCCAGTCATTTAGTTTTAATAATTTATTTATTTATAATTGGACTTGTATGCCGCCCCCTCTCCATGAGGACTTGGGGCGGCTCACAATTAAAATACAACAACAATAAATATTTAAAAAAAGATTAAATCTAACAAGCCCAATCACTAAAAACCATTAAAATAATTAAAAAAAACCCAGGAGGTCAGTCCAGCCCAGCCTGTTCAAACAATCAGGTCTTCAGATCGTGGCGGAAGGAGCAAAGATCAGGAGCCAAACAGAGCTCCAAAGGGAGTTGGTTCCACAAGGTGGGGGCCGCAACAGAGTAAGCCCTTCCCTGAGGCACCGCCAGCCGACACTGTCTAGCCGACGGCACCCCGAGGAGTCCCCGTCTGTGCACATGCACAGGGCGATCGGTATTTGATATTGGCAGGAGATGCTCCCGCAAGTACCCCGGACCCAAATCGTAAGGACTTTGAATGTTAACACCAACACCTTGAATTTCACTGGAGGGCAACCGGTAACCAATGCAGCTCGTGCAGCTCGTTGTAACATGGGAGTATCGGGAAGCTCCCATCACAACCCGCGCAGCCGCATTCTGCACCAGCTGAAACCTCCAGATTGTATTCAAGGGCAGTCCTAGATAGAGAGCATTGCAGTAGTCAAGTCGGGATGTCACAAGTGCATGAGTGATCGTGCGAAGGGCATCTTGGTCCAGATATGGGTGCAGCTGGCGAACCAGTCGGACCTGGGCAAAAGCCCCCCTGGTCATGGCCCCCACCTGCTCCTTCAAACTAAGCCGTGAGTCCAGGAGAACTCCCAGGTTCCGAGCCCTCCACAGGGGGCAACACCTCTCCCCCTATGACCAAAGATGGAATCAGTTGACTGGGCAGAGATGCCTGTATGCACAACCACTCAGTCTTTGCCGGATTGAGCTGTAGTCCATTTCTGCCCATCCAGATCCATACCGCATCCAGACACCGGGTCATCACGGAGAGGGCATCACTGATTTGGCTTGGGGTGGAGATATACAACTGGGTATCATCAGCGTACTGATGATACCTCACCCCAAAGCCACGGATGATCTCACCCAGCAGCTTCATGTAGATGTTGAACAGGAGGGAGAGGACCCCCCTGAGGAACCCCACAAGTGACTGCCCTCGGGGCCGACCTCTGCCCTCCCGCCAACACCGATTGCGAATGCCCCGAGAGGTAGGAGAACCACTGCAAAACAGTGCCCCCACTCCCAACCCCCCCGAGGTGCCGCAATAAGATACCATGGTCGATGGTATCGAAAGCCACTGAGAGATCTAATAGGACTAGGATAGAGGAAAATCCCCTGTCCCGCACCCTCCAGAGATCATCCACCAGTGCGACCAATGCCGTCTCCGTGCTGAACCCGGGCTGGAAGCCCAACTGATACGGATCTAGATAGTCCACTTCCTCCAGGAAAAGTGGAAACTGCTGAGCCACCACACTCTCAACAACCTTCACCAAAAAGGGAAGGTTGGAGACTGGACGAAAGTTGTTTAAAACGGCTGAGTCCAGAGCAGGCTTCTTCAGGAGGGGTCTCACCACCGCCTCTTTCAAGACGGCAGGAAAACACCCCTCCCTCAGTGAGGCGTTAACAACTGCCCAGAGCCAGCCGTACGTGGTCTCCCTGGAAGCATATACCATCCAGGACAGACACGGTCCAATAAACAGGTGGTGGAACTCAGTTGTTGCATAATCCTGTCCACTTCATCCTCAGAAACAGGATCAAACTCAGCCCAGATGACATCGGCCAGACTCTCTGTAACTCCCTCCTCGGACCACTGCAAATTAGAGTTCAACCCCTCCCGGATCCGAGCGATCTTATCCAACAGATATTGTCCAAATTCCTCAGCCCTACCCTGCAGAGGGTCCACCCCCAGCTCCCGATGTAAAAGGGAGTGCGTGACCCTGAACAGGGTGGCCGGGCGATTATCTGTGGACGCTATGAGGGCAGAGAGGTAAACCCTCCTCGCCGCCCTCAAAGCTCCCAGGTAAGTCCTAATATAGGCTCTTAACTGGGTTCGGTCAGATTCGAACAGGTCGATCTCCATCTGCTCTCTAAACCCCTCCTACGTCGCTTCATCTCCCGGAGCTCCTGTGTAAACCAAGGAGCCACCTGGGATCTGTGGTGAGTGAGGGGACGTAAGGGGACAACTCAGTCGAGGGCCTCCGAGGCAGCCTGTTGCCATGCAGCTGCCAGCACGTCGGGCCGAGCTGTGGACAAGGGAAGCGGGCAGAGACCCCAGCTCTGCCTGGAACCTCTCAGGGTCCATCAGGCATCTGGGGCGGAACCATCTCAGAGGTTCCTCATCCCAGTGGCGTGGGGCGGCCTGTTGGAAGACCAGCCGTAGGAGATAGTGATCTGACCATGCAACAGGTTGGGCATTAGCACTGCCCACCCCCAGATCACTACGCCACTGCTCCGAGACAAAAACAAGGTCAAGCGTGTTACCCCCCTCGTGCGTGGGGCCCTGTATTATTTGGGTCAGGCCCATAGCCGCCATGGAAGCCATGAACTCCTGGGTCAAACTCAACACCCCCCCCCAGGGAGGGCAAGTTGAAGTCACCCAAGACCAAAAGGCCCGGAAACTCAACCACCACTCCTGAGAGAGCATCAAGGAACCCAGGCAGGGCCACTGCTACACAGCTGGGGGAAAGGTATGCAAGCAGCAGGCCCAACCGACCACCAGGCCCCAAACGCAGGAGGAGGGTCTCACACCCACCTGTCTGCGGAACAGAGACCTCCCTTGGAATCAAGGTCTCCCGAATAACAACAGTCACCCCACCACCCCTACCCTGGGCTCTAGGCTGATGCAAAACTCTAAAACCTGGGGGGGCATAAGTCAACCAGAGGAACTCCACCCTCCGGCCCCAACCAGTTTTCAGTGATGCAGGCCAGGTCCGCGGCCTCCTCCTCAATCACTTCCCGGAGGAGGGACACCTTATTAGCCACGGACCTGGCTTTAAAATACACCAGGGGCTCTGGGTCCCAGGGTCTCCGGGTCCCGTATCTCCGGGGGAGTGGGCAGAGGCATGGGGGTCGGAGCGCACCACAGCTGCAGACAGCGCACTCCCTGATCACGATACGCCCCCGCCTCTCCGAACCCTGCCAAATCCGATCACCCTGGGGATCGCCATTCCTGCCTTGCTTCCTGGTACCCCGAGGGCCCCCCTCCCCACCGCCACGATCCTTAACTGGGCTGGACTGAGTTCCAACCAAACTAGGCAGGCATTTCCCACATACCTGCCGAGAAAACCCCTCCACCCCCTCCCTAACCCCTTCAAACGACCAATTTAAAAATTTAAAAACCTCCCCTTCTGAATTAACCTCAATTTAAAACCCTTGGTCATGCTATGTCCTCTCTCGGGATCCCAGGATCCGTCCTTGAGGAAGGGTTTTGACAATCCAGCGGGCCATCTCAGGGACAGGGGAATAATAGGAGAAGAAAGGCCTTAAGTGCAACATTCAGCCAAGAGTGCAGTTAAAAAATCCACTAAGGATAAATAATTACTGAATTGTACATAGTTAATAGTGAAGGAGGCTTAAAGCCGAGTTATAGTATCCCTTTATTCTTGGTTGCTTCAATGAGTTGATGATCCTGACCACTGAACTAACATTGCATCAAGAAGGAAAATCAGTTTTATTGCACTATTAGGCCCACTGGTGTGAAGTCATAGAAATTTGCAGTGAGAACATGATGTTGAAATCTGTAAAGTACAGCAAAAAAAAAGTACTTGTAACTGACAGAAAGTGAAGTCATAACAGACTAAATCAGAAACTAATCAAAGCATAATCTAGGTCAGAAATATTCTGTGCTTCTTAATTGAACTTCTTGCATCTGGACATTCCTGCCAGAAACCAAATCACATGTTTATTCCCAAAAGTTGCTTTCATTAAAATCTCTTTTACTATGCCTGGTCAGATTATAGTTTTTATATGACGCTCAGAAACTTTTTCTTCAAAAATAAATAAAAGCAAAATGTTAATTCTATAAAATAATAAACAAATGAAACAAATATAAAGCTATTTACAGTTTTATTTATTTATTTCTCACTGATGTGGCAAGACTAATGAAAACTAATGCAATATTTTTAAGATGATGGAGCTAGATTAAATCATAGTAGCATCTATATGTTGTACTAAACAAAACACAATTTCTCTATACCAAAATAATATATTACAACAGAATAATAATGAAAACAACAATAACATAAATTTAATATCACAAATGAAGATGAATATACATGTCCCAGGATAATGTTGCAGTGACCAACACCAATTGGATCCTGCTATATTAAATACTAGCTTGATACCCATGCTTCACTACAAAACTATGTGGTTGGGCTTAGTTTTGGGGAGGAAAATAAGAGGGAAAAATTCTGCCTCTGCCTACCAGCATCCATTGGTATTCATCAGTGTCCTGTCAGTGTGTGAGAGAGTTGAAGGCTATTTGGAATAGTATTTGCTGTGTGAGCAAGGAGACAGCATGGAGCCTGGGCGTGGCTTATCTCAGCTGTTCTGTACTAAAGCTGCTTGGTGCTGTGAAACTAAGACTGAAACTGAATCTGAAACTCCTCTGCTTGTGTTTTGCATTTGGAACAGATTTCTTTTCAGGTGGGGAAGGGGCGTAGAACTCCTTAGCATCAGAGCATGTTAATAATAATATACAAAATACTAATGCTCTGATGGTCATTTCAAAAAATCCTTTCTTAGTGAGCACCTAGAAGACAAGAGGAACATACGTACTAAATTAAAAGTTTGTAGGCTTTATGGTTTTGGAGAGTTTATGATGATGCGTGAGTCATATTTCGCTTTTATATATATAAGTATGTAAGTAACAGGTATATTTTTATTAACATTGTTTCTATTCTGCTCTATTAGTTTTATAAGTTTCAACAAGTTTGGTATTTGACCATATTAGCTGAAGGGTGCTAAAAACAATGATGAATTTCAGGGGTTTAGTTGCTCATTTTAATTATGAAAAAACTACAAGTTATTTTTATGAACTGCTTATAGGTCTTTAGAATGGAACAGTTTATAAACTATAAATGAATGCAAATGCAAAGAAACCTTGATCCTGTATTTTTCAAATGCACTTTAATAATATATTCTATTTTTGTAACTTTTGCCATCCATCAAATCCTTCCTTACTTTTAAACTGTGTGCCAATTTTATTTCTTGCAAGTATGTAGTGGTGGGGAAATCCCAAAACATGTTGGCTTAGATCTAATTTCACAAATTAATATATTTAAATCCACTTCAGACAATCGTTGGTTAAAATCATGGCTAATCCAACTGATTGAGTTTTAGTTGCTTCATTCTTTTCTACTAGATCTGATCCTTTGTTCACAGCATTTTGTAAGATGAATCTAATTCAGATCTAATAGGGCTTGTCATGGTTACATGATTTTTGCTCACAGAGCACAAAAAATATGACCAAGTTAACATGTAGCACTTGCGTGAAGCTGGTTAATTTTGTTTAGATTTCCCATTGGAGGTTGGAGTCATCACTCAATGGAACTATCTCAGCAAAAAATCAAGGAAAAAAGATTCTGCTTGGGAGATTAATAATAATGATGGGCTGTTATCATTTTTATTAAGATTACATATTTCTGAAGTTTATACATTTATACATTTCCTATTTGCTGTGTTCTAACATTTGGACAATAACTATTTGAAGAAAATCATATCTAAAATTTGTAAGCTTTCATTAATGGTAAAGCATTACCTGGTTTTCTCTCTAAGGTCACAGGAACTAAAAACTTTTTTCTTGCAAACTATGTATACATTGAGTTATATAAGTACATCTGTGTGGGCAATTGCTCTATATTTTGAATAAAACGAAGTGTTCCGCTAAAGATATGTTCTGTTTATTTGTTTATTTTGGCAAATATTTGTTCCAGTTAAGTATGTAAGAAAATGTAATTGAACTAGTGTGTTTTGTATATTTTTAACTATTAAAGGAATTGGAGGATTATGGAATTTCTCCCCCCTCCCTCTCTCTTATAGAAATTTTAAAGATTTTGTAATTAATAAAAAAAGATTGGATTGCTCAAACAACCCACTTTATCTACTTTTAAAATAATGTTCAAAACTATATTGGCTACATTACGCCCCCACTCTATCCCCGAAACCTATTCCACAATTTTTCCTTAAGAAAATATTTAAAGTGAAAAAAGATGAAGTAGTAGCTTAATGTTTTTTTGGTTAAAGATTCCTAGCATTACTAAAGAAGGCAGTGACCTAGCCACTGAACAAAACTATAGCGAAATATCACATGAAATCACATGTCAGGTTTGAATTGAAGGAGTCTTTACCATTTTTTAAACATTCAAAGTGATGTTGGGTTCTTATATGTTTGAATAGGTTTTAAATGTATGAAAATGTTTCTTTGTACCTTGAGATAATGTTCAGAAGAGACTCCCATTGCTGTTCAGGTTGATCAGAGTTGTTCTATACTGCTAATATGCATAGCTAATATGCAAAAAAAAATATAGGATATGTTTGTATAAAATATGAGGCTATCTCAAGCATGGACATTACACAGATAAACAAGTTCCTGTATCATCATTTCTATTAGTTTGTGCTAGGCACGTAATAAATAAAGAACCACAAGCCTGTAGCAGATTAATAAGGTGAAAAAGTTACTATACATGTTGTACATCCTATCTGCACAAATTGGGTTCCCTGTACAATACTTTTATAGAATGCTGAAATAGAAATACTACTTAAACTATGAATTGCTTGTTGTATTCTACAGCATAATAGTAACCCAGATTAAATGGTAATATGTATCAATATTGTTTGCTTATAAAACATGGGGTCGACCAGGCATTTATACTACAATTATTTGGGCATTAGAAATTTAACATTTGTACATTTGTGAACTTCGTATTTTTCAAGAAAAAAGAATACTAACTCACTATTTCATGCTACTGTGTTATTGTGTCCTTTGCAATATGTTATGTAAATATCAGAACTATCTTTTTATTGCTTGATGGAGACATTTTGAATTAATTGTTAATTAAGTGTTTTCCTTTTCTTTCATTTCCCCTTCATTTCAAAGGTTGAAAAAAATGATGACATTGACCAAAAGATTGAACAAGATGGCATCAAACCAGAAGATAAAGCTCATAAGGCAGCCATCAAAATTCAGGCTAGCTTCCGTGGACACATAACAAGGAAAAAGCTCAAGGGAGAGAAGAAGGGAGATGCCCCAACTACTGATGTTGAAGGTGGAGAGAAGAAGGAGGAGGTCCTTGCCAATGGTCTGGCAGATGGCAAAACTGCTATTACAGAAATTGCTCCAACTGAGAATGCCCTACCTGGAGGTGAAAGCAAAGGGGAAAACACCCCGGCAGATGAGAAGCAGGCAGATGGCGTTGCCAACAGTGGCTCAGAGCAACCTGTTCCAAAGGCCACTACTCCGGCTACTCCATTGGAAGAAAAGTCTGCTCCTGCTGCCACTGAAAGTGCCACTAAAGCTTCCACTGATAATTCACCATCCTTGAAGGCTGATGAAGCCCAAGTCAAGGAGGAACCCAAACAAGCCGATGTGCCTGCCACTGCCACCACTGCCGTCTCCCCTAGTGCTGCAGAAGATGCTACTGCTAAGGCAACAGTGCAACCCCAAACAGACACGGCAGTGAGTAGCCAAAATGAAGAGAAAACAGGTATGCTATAACAGCATGTGGGTAAGCTATTTTATAATACAGAGGAGGAGGGAGCAAATGTGGAATTAATCCATAATTTGGCTGCTTATGAGATTAATGCAGAATAAAATGGGCAGTCATATATCAAAGTGGAATCTGAATGGTAAACTCCATGGCAAGAATATAATAATCGAAAATCCTTGTGATAACATCAAGGTCAAGGGTAGGTATGTAGTACAATATCAATCACTGAAAATATCCGAACAGCATAATTTGAAATAGCTGTTAATCTGGGGTAGAAATATTATTTGTACAAAGGAGTTAAATTAATATTTCAAGTGTCCAGAGATAACTGTAGAGTAGGCTCTTGCCTTTTTAGTAGAAAATATGTCAAGATAGATTTATAGTACATGCACTGTCTCTATGATTTACATATTTGATCTGTGTAAATAATACCAGCTAATAAATTTAGGGGAACACACATTGTAAAGGTTGATAACCAGGGGTGGTATTCTGCCGGTTTGGAGCGGTTCGGGCAAACCCCCTAGCTCTGGGAGAGAACCAATTCGCTCCAATGATCATGTGGGTCCACCCACCTGCCCCTGCGCTCTACTGACCTTTATCATCCCAGCTGATTAGCACGGAAGAATGGATAGCCGCTCCTCAGCTGTGTTACTCCCCCGAAGTAACATAGCAGGTAAGGATTTTTGGATTGCTGTTCACGTGAGCATAGCGCACGTCAGGCACATGTACGCACGAAGTGCGCAATCACCAAACTGGTTGTTATACTGGCAGCATCCTACCCCTGTTGATAACCACTGAAAGCCTAAAGTAGGATAAGTAGCCAAACTGGATGATTTTTGGCTTAATTCCGAATGATTTCAGTGGAGATGAACCAAATATGATTTTGAATCACTTTCTTTCAAATTGGTCTTTACATCTCATGAGAAATCAGCGTCTCCTCTGGCTGACTATACAAGGGCATAGTGTTGGAATGAATAATAAACTTTGCAGTTCTAGTTGCCAAAAGCAATTTACTAGGAGTAGAAACTGGTATAAAAGGATGGCAAAAAAGATGCTTTAGGAATTTGGAATCAGTAAACTTGCGAACCTGTTTTCTTGGAATGCGTATCATTTAGTTCAGTGACAGTGTGACAGAATGAAAGGACTCTGGATTATAGCCCATTACAAAACATGCTGCTGAATTGTGACAACCTTTCCACAACCCTGTATTTGTGATTTTATTGTTCCCTCCTGTAGCTTGACTTGGCAATTTGATGGATTTAGGCTTCTGGATGACTATTGCCTGGCTTCAACAACACAGAATAGAACAAAATTTCTAGGAAAATTAAATTATTGTGCAGGGAATAACACTCATTATAGACACTATTGAGATAAATGCAGAGACTTTAGAGGTTAATTTTTTTTAATGATTTCTTGTTCAGGTTATTTCCACAAGTTTCTCAAAACTTCAAGCAATCATTCAGGAACAATTTCTTAAGTTTTATATGATACTTTATTTGATTATACTATTTGATATTGAACACTGGATTGGTAGGATGAAAATGGGAAGGATGTTGCTAAATTGGAAAAAAGTAGGAATAGGACAGTGTATTATTTGCAATTTTGTAGAGTAGGGGAAACGAAATATTAGATAAATGAGGCAACTGAAGAGAATCAAGTGATACTGGGTTCACAAGAAAGAAATGACAAATTAAAAGAATTAATCATTTGGTTGCCAGAAATAATGTATCAGTACAAATTTAACGAATTGATCATTAAATTATTCAAAAAAAGATTTCAGATGATAATGACCTATAATTATAGTGAAAATGAATACATGCCAGCGAAACATGGACACTAACCTCACAATCAATATAAAAGCTACAAGTGGCACCAAGAGCCATGGAGACATACATGCTTGGCATCACAAGACAAGATAGAAAGCCCTGCACATGGATTAGAGAACAAACAAAAATATACAATGCCATCAAAAGAGTGAAATAAATGGAAATGACCTGGTCACGTAGCGAAAAGTACTGCTGGCAGATGGGCTAAGGCAGTCTTATAGAATGGATCCCATTTGATAAAAAGCATCCACAAAAGAGACCTAAAACAAGATAGAGTGACGACATTGTGCAAGTATTGTGGGCCCAACTGGTAAAGAAAAGCTCAGGACTGTATTGGTTGGAAACATGCGGAAGAGGCCTTCATCCTGCAGTGGCTAGACCAGCCGTGGGCAAACAACGGCCCGGGGGCCGGATCCGGCCCGTTCGGCTGTTCTATCCGGCCCGTGGAGCCAAAAGAGCGGAGGGTTCTCTTGCTCTCCCAGAATGCTATGTGAAGTAATCTAACTTTGAATTTATATTAGTTCACACAAACACTCCATCCATGCTTTTGTTCCGGCCCTCCGGTCCAGTTTAAGAACCCATTGTGGCCCTCGAGTCCAAAAGTTTGCCCACCCCTGGGCTAGACAATGGCTAATGATGATGATGTATTATAATGAAAACAAATATATACATACCTACCCTTTCTACCCATGAGCTGATTACCTGTTGTAATCTTTATGGATACATTAACTATTGTCCTTCTCCCCACTTCCATCCCTTTCTAAGGCATTTTTCCCATCAACAGCAAAAATTGCTTTATTTTTTAAAAAAACCATATTTCCCTTAATTTCCACCTAGTGACAGCATGGAGTCTCAGATTACAGATTAGAGGCCAAAATATACACCAAATTTTAAAACAGTGACAAACTTCCTGTCAATTTTGTCAACGTTTCTTCATTCAACCTCAGGTTCAAACTTCATATAGATGTATGCTAGTTTCTGTTCTTTGTTCTTACGTAATATTTTTTTATACTTTCCAGCCTTTGAAGTCCAATCACTTATTTATATACCTTCCTAGCCATTTAGTAATTTGATTTCAAATGTAAACTGAAAGGCAGAGTTCATTAGTTGCAGTTTTAAAACTGGAAAGCAAGAAGTTTATTTAAATAATTTATATGGCCATCTATTTCACAACAATGACTCTGAATGACATACCGGGCTTAAAACAACAATTATATTTCTGTATATATCACATAAATTCTAAGATTAAAAAAAACAGTCAGAAAACATCAGTGTTTCAACATCAGATTTCATCTAACTACCTAGGACAATGCCAGGGGAATCAGGCAGGTCGTCAAAAGGCTAAGAAAATTGCAAAAGGCTAAGAAAATTGGAGCCATCCAGATTTCAAGATGGGTGCTATTCTATAGGACAGATGCTGCCACAGAGAAGACATGACCTTTGGATCCAATAAAATAGTACTGTTTGAAAGAAGGGACTCAGAGTATTATTTCTTGCTACATCTGCAGGTTAAGCAGAAACTGGAGGAGTGGTGGCCCTGCAAGTATTTTCCATGAGTTCTTGAAGATTAGCTTTATTGAGACAGCCAGTGGAACTCTCTTTGCTGTGGTCTCCAAAAGAGCATCCTAGTCCCATTGTTCCACATATAGTCAGGCTCTTTCTTCCATGCTTCTGAATTTCATCGAACTCTATAAACTCATCTTTTTATGCACTCCTGTCTCATTAATTTTTTGTCTTATGGACAGTATCTCTTTCCTTGCAGGGGGATTAAATTTTATGGTAGCTTAGTAGATAATACATAAATGGTGTTGGATTCATACCAAAAATGTCTGCATCACTACACTTCCTGTGGGTGAATACACAATTCCCACAATCACAAAATTGCTTCCACTAAGGACAAAGCTAGAACTTTTCTCTAAATGGAAATGGACATGTAATAGTTTCCCATCAGAGAAATTGTGCTTTTAGTTGAGATTTCTGATTTGGTATAAAAGGATGTTGCTTCCCTTTCATGTTCCACATAGTTTCTGGTGCATTAAAGGATTGGTGTAGGAGCAAGGAAGGAAGAGGTAGAAGCATCGTAACTAGGAATGGCATCTTGTTAATCTTGAAAATGCACCTGAATATTCAAAGAGAAACACTTAAGAGAGCTTGTTTTTGAATGCTGATGACATATTTAGAAAGCTAAATTTCAGTATTACTTGCTTTCTTCACAATTTCTTCTGTTTATTTATTTTCTACAATGTGAGTTCTTCTCTAGCTCAGTGATTTGAGAGTAGTTTATAAAATTTATCCCATGTTGCTGTATCCTATGTTGCTGTAAAAGGGACAAAGAAATAAAAGTGCAAACATTTGAAGTGGGAAAAAAAGTTTTTGCGGAAATTCATACTGTAAAAATAATATACAATATTGTCTCAAGTCACTGAACAAAAAAAGCTGTCAATGTAATTGATAGTGGAAAGCTGCCAATAAATAAATGAATTCAATGGCAACAAGCCAGTAACAATGGCTAGCCACTAAGACTTGGCTATTACTATTACAAAAAGTAAATGCAGCTCAGCCTTTTTTTCTTACAATGTTTCTGCAGTTACCTCAGTTTTCTAATCCAAGAATATGATCTCATCAGTGACATTGGCAACATATGAGCTCCCTCCTTTTCATTGTTCTTTGTCTGACAAACATATTTTATGAAAGGGGATAGATTGAAGGACATATTAATTCAATCAGATGACAGAAAAACCATTTAGTTTGGTTCCCCCCCCTTCTCTTATTATCGGTGTCCCATCTTTTAAGGATTATTTCCTCAGGGATTCCTTATATTTTTACATGGATCAAGGTAATGGTTTTTCAGACAGTGACCATAGAATATGAATATTCAGTTTTCGTTGGAAAAAATGATAGAAGAAAAATATGTACCTTAGAATGAAAAGTCATTAGGAAAGACTTGAAGCAAGATGGAATTGTGGTACATGTTCTCAGAACAAAACCCGCCGGGATACTTCCTTGAGTACATTTATCACAATTGAAGAGAATACTGCACATGATCTATTGAAAGGAAATAATATATTGCATTCTATTAGGGTTTGGCAATGTGTAGCCTTCAGCTTGATTTTATTTGGAGCTTAGATTACTTTCAGAAATTCTCTAGAAACAAGCCTTGTTTCACCCTTTCTAGCAAAAAAGATGATATAGAGAAAGAAGTATATAGAAAGAGAAAGAGGGGAACAGAAGGGGAAAATGAATCCAAGAAAGAAAATGTTAGAAGGGTGTCATCATGCCCACTTTTAGCTCAGCCCTGATCTGTACTAGGCCCTTAGTTCCAGCAGATATTCTCAAAGAAGCGTAGCTCTTGAAAGGAAGGATTGACTTGCAATTATGTATTATGACTTTTGTTTCATAAAGAGCTTTGATATTTTTGAAAGTAAGAGGACAGGTACTTATCTTTAGAAAAAACTTAAGGCATTTAACTTGTGTGGGAAACTTCCTACACATTTAGTAATAGAAGAATCCTATGCACATATATTTTATTCTGCATTCGAGTAGTCTATGAATCACATTGATTTCTCTACCAGTTTCATAGAGAAACCAATTTCCATAGATTCTTTCCAAATGCTTATTGGAAAAAAGGGGGAAATTAAGTGTTTCTTACATATATAGAATGGTTTCCAGGCAGTATTTTTGCTGTGTAAAAATGTACACAAAAATCTTCACCCTACAATTTTAGATAATTATGTCTATGACAAGCCTTCATTTTAGAAGTGCTATCACACTGGACAAATTTAGTGCTCTTTTCAATTTCACTCCATTTAATCCAGAAATCTTTACCGAGATTACTCTTAAGTGAGCAGACACCACTTCCCTTGTGGCAGCACTACAAGGATTAAATATAATGTGCAATCTGTCTGTGATAATTTTCTTTTTCACAAGCTCTGGGCTGCACTTGAATCTATAATTAAATCCCTGCATGAATTTTTTGTATGTTAATTTTTATTCAGTTTGTTTTGTGTGACTCTTTACTTTTCTTCTTCTGGTCTTGTCCTTATTAAGAAATACATACTAGTTTTAGTGTTGTGAATGTTTTAACTATCAGTATCTGTCTTTTAAAATGTTATTACTATATTTAATATCAAATGTTGATAAAGTTGTAAAAAATTCAGTACACATTACAGGATAATATAGTAGTTAAGGTGTTGGACTAGGATCAAAGAAATGCAGAGGTCAAATTCCCCCTCAGTCATGTATGATAGTGTATCAATCACTAATTCTCAGTTCAGTCTCCTTTGCAGAGAAATGTTGGAAGAGGACAAACTATGCCTTGTTCTCTGGAATAAAACCATGATATTTAGAAATAAAAGAAAATATATTTATGATGCTTAATATACAGGTTTCATTAGTGCTTAAGTCCACCTGTCTATTATTATTATGATTTTCTCCTCTACAACCCATTGTACTTCTTGTTAAGAAGAAACAATGTAGTTATATCTCTATCAGCTAATGAAATAAATGAAAACTGTTTCCTGCCTCATATGAGGATGAAGGAATCAGCCAATGGAACCAACTTCTTAGTTTTCCTGCAATCTATGTCCTGCCCCTTTTAGGTGTGTGCTGATGTCAAAATGGGCCAGGCTTGGTTTGTGATGCTATGTCCACCATCTTCAGATTTGACCCCTTGCTGACATCAATGAATGTTTACTTCTATCAGTTGACACCAATAAAATGTGATGTTTATTACGGAATTATTGCCTAATGGCCATTATATTATTTTTTAAGCATAAGGGTTGAGTAATCTTTTTTGTCAACATTTTAATGGATATTTAAACACTGGAGGAATCCTCTGTTCAGACACTGGATGCATTATTGTTTTATTTTATATTTATTTGCTATTATTTAGTTTTAATTATATAGTTTATTTGAATAGTATTTTATTATAGATAATATTTATATTGAGCTTTACATGATAGTCTGAATGAATAAATATTGCTAAGGTTATAGTACTAGCTATAGCAGGTTATCAGTGGGATTCTAATCATAATTTATTTAAAAGTAACTGTATTCTCTGAGATTAATGAGACATCTTAATATGAGTACTTATAGAACTGTTAATTGTTAGAAGAAATTCATTTAATTAATCTTATTAAAATGACTTGATCACAATTTGTACAAAAGTTCTAATATCAAGAGACTTCTTCATAGCTACTTAAAAGCCAGCTCACGCCTGCTGCAAGTGACCAAACAGTCTGAGCACAAAGATGAATTAAACTAAACAAAAAACAGTGAATAATTCTTGCTTCCACATTGCTAGCTAAGAACTAGACTGATAGTGCTTTTTTTTTTTTAATTTTATCCTGGGGGTCTGAGTCTTCATTTAAATTGCAACCCAATGAAGATCCACTTTTAAACATGCTTATCTCTTGATCAAAAGAGCTAAAGAATTAGGGAACTCTTTTCAGCACATTGGCTAGAATCACTAAAATGAAATAACTTCAAAAAAAGCAAGGGATATCTTGCAGTGATATTCAGGACTTTGATCTAAAGGAATCTCTGTTGTTTCAAGTGTAGAATCTGTTTTGTGCTCTATGCGTGCCTATATGTATGATACTGTATATAAGCCTTTTTCATATAGCTTCCAAATCTATAGACTCTGGAGTGTGGCCAACAAAGCAGAGTGAAAGTTGTGATCACTGAGTATTCTTGCATTTTTGCAACATGCGAGGAAATGTCTTATAGTTTTAATGAATAAAATTGCAAATCAGAAAAAGCAGTTAATGTTCATTATGAGTATTTCTTGGATTTAATATCATTTTTTTTAAAAAATAATCATGCCATATAATTCTCATGAACAAAGGTTAAATACCACAGGGAATATAATATTTCTGTAGTTTATTTAGAGACCAACAAATGGAGTAGTTGCCCTAGGATCCACACAAGAGAGACCTTCATCCAAAACTGTAATTCAGTTTTGTAAGGTTGAAGGTTGATCCTTTTTATTCACGGCACTAAAACAAACTCGTTGAAGTATAACCATGTTCCAGAATTATTTCATTATTTTGGATTCAGTTAGCTGTAGATTTTTCCATAGGGTTAGATCTGTGGCTATGTACATTTGAAAGTCTGAAACAGGACAAAACTTTCTTTCTGGTGGTCAGTAGAAGGCCATACTGTGTAAAATGGAAATTTTGCCTTTTCTCTAAGGGGTGGCAGTCATATAAACCCTTGTACATGTAAAATCTTATACTTGAGATTGTGACTTATGTAACTTCTCTATTGTTCAGATTTGAGAGCTTAAGAAAATGAATACATGCTGAAATGGATCCAGCCAAATCCCTCATAAATTAGCCCTTTGTTGTCACATTCCTCTGTTTTTAAAATCTCAGGAAAATATGAAAACTATTTAACAATGGGATAAATCACTAAATCCATGTAGTAGTTAGTAGTGCTATTGCAAACATCTTAGCAACACAAATTGTAGATGCTGGCAGGGGCTGATAGCCAATTAGATTTTCTCTTTTGAGAGTCAGCTATTCACAGAATTGAACAATGCAAATCATTATCCCTTCCTACTCTCAACTGCGAAATCAATAATTCCAATTACTTAGCAACAAAAATAATGGCTAGCCATTCTTCTGCATTTCACCTTGCACTTTTGCTGTGAAAAGTTTGTGTTGTTTTTTTTTAAAGGAGTTAAGAATTCTGAGAGGTTGTAATACTGCAATCAGCTACGTGTCCATTTACTTCTGACATACTCAGTTTTAATCTAATGGCTTTTAATTTATGAAAACTTCTGTTATAGAAAGCCTATCAGTTCCTTTAGAACTGATTGTTTCCTTTTTTACTATAACAAGTGCTATATGTCTGGAAGATTTTTTTTTTTGCATCTACTTGGTCAGAAACAGAAAACCTTGAGAGAGAATCAAGCTGCTACAGCCAATGCACAATATTGATACTGGTTTTCATTATTCGTTTCTGACCGCTTGTGATTCTCTAGTTGTCTTTTTAGGTTAAGTTAATTCCTAATTAAAATAATATATAATTTACAACAGCCATCATCCTGAGAGAGAGAGAGAAAGAAAGGGAATGGCATTTGAAAATCTAAACATTTTGATTTGCTATCCAAGAAGAAAAAGAAGGTGTAACGTAATGCAAAATTTAACCAACACATTTACTGATTCTTACTATGGAGCAATATGGAAGTTTTTCAGTTCTATTAAAACTTTTCCGCAGACAATAAATTAAAAGGAAAGTAGAAGTAGATGATAGAATGTAAGTTCAGCATGAAGCAAATTCTGTTTGTTTCAGACATAATAGTAAACTGATAAATAATCTGGTCTCACTAAGTTTAGAGGCTCAGTTTATATTAGTTTCTTAAATGAAAAATGATAACTATTTTTTTTAAATTCATATTTATATCCCGCCCTTCTCCGGAGACTCAGGGCAGCTTACAATTTTGGGATACAACCCAATGCACTCAGCAATAGCCTTCCTTCCATTGTATATGCCTGCTTATTACTAAGCGGCATTTTTACAAAGTCAGCTTATTGCCCCCAACAGTTTTGGGTCCTCAATTTACCTACCCCGAGAGGATGGAAGGCTGAGTCAACCTTGAGCCTGGTGGGATTCGAGCCTGCAATAATTACAGGCAGCTGGAACTAAGTGCTAGGCTATTAACAGCCTGCACCACCAAGGCCCTTTGCAGAGACCTTCCATTTTGTAAAGGAAACCAATTGTATAACTGTTTCTCAATTTACAGTTTAAAATGAGGTATAGGGCTCATTCTCATTTTTCCAACCATGGCATAAGCCTATTTAGGTAGCCATTAATTTTATGACCCATCCTTATAATTTTTTTAAAATATAATTTGACATAATTCCTGTCATGGACCAATTTAGCATGATTCATCAATGATGTGGTTGCTAATGTTGACCAAGTTGGGCTCTGCCAACTCCTGTTGCTGCATTAGGAAGCTGCAGGCATGCCCCCTCTCTTCTAATTGTTATGAATTACTCTCTAGGGCCATTTTGATATGTGCTACCGATAGAACATACATCTGTCTTCTGCAGAGGCATCTGCCTATGTGATGCTTGACTGGGGCTTTCTGGAATGCTTGTTAGGTCTTATTTGGGCTCCTTATAAGCAGGGATTTAGCACTCTTTTGAAAAAGCCTAAGGCCTGTATTTTAAACATGAAATGGAACACTGTTTTGTGGAAAATAGAAAAGGAAAGAAGGAAGGAAGGAAAAGAATGAAAAATGGAAAGAATAAAAAGAAAAAGAAGAAAAAAGACACAGACAAAAAGAAAAAAAGAAGGAAGGAAGCTCTACCAGATTGCAGCTGTTGAGAAAACGATAATTTTGTGCTTGCACATTAAGTTGCTATGAACTTCAAACAAGGCTGGGTTGCCCTAGCTTTGTGTTACTGATTCTGTTACTGATTTTTTATGGGGGGGAGGGAGTTGGGCATTGCTGTTTCTGCTTAGGTCAAGAGGTTTGCATGGCTGTACTTCATACTGTTTTGATTACTGTAACAGGGCAACATGATGCTTTTTCGCCTACTACACCATTCTAGTTCCACGGCTACCTATGTGCTACTTCTTAATGTTTCCAGCCAAAAGGAGAGAGCTGGATTCACTGCTATTCCATTGCAGCACTAGTGGAAGATGAAATGTGCTCATTATCATTTCCTACCTGCCAATTCAGCCTGTGCCTCTTCTGCCCTTTTGACCTGTCAGCCAAACTATTTGGGATCATGGGTTTAGTACTTTTTCAGAAGAGTGTTAGACTCACGAAATAGTTCAACTAATAAATGAGAAGCAGCAAATTCTTCTGTGCACGTGATCCGAATTGGACAATTTGACATATTAAATACGTTAAATATGCCATTCCAAACAACTGACTACATTTATCCATTCCTACTTCTTTCCATGCTCCACATAATGATTAGTAAGTAAGCTACATTTAGTGGAGAAGTAATGAAGCTGGGTCAATTAAAGAGGGTTTGTTCTGCATTAATATAGTAAGGACAACATTAATCACCAGCTTTGTTACTATGGCAACTGGTCCCCAAATTTTATGCTGATAAACTTTTCTTTTAGGTACTGATAATAAGAAACCCATGGAATAGACCTGGAACAGTGATTTTAAAAAGTTTCACTTGCTGAGTACCTTCTTGTCTTGGAGAAACTCTACAAAATGAAATTTGACAAGTGTATTAATAAAAAAAATCTATTTTAAATTGCAATAGTTTATTGCTCTATTGCTAAACTTCCTGTTGCTCCTCCTTTCTCCCTGGTTCAGAACTAATTAAATGTGCCTGTTAGCATGACTCAAAAGTAATTACTATGATGTTTTCACACCTGGGCTTCAATGACTCAGCACAAGAGCTCAGTATTCCCTTTCTGGGATCTTGGGGGTAGTAATTATTAGATTTGGCAGAATGGGTGTCTATGCAATCATTAAAGGTTTTGCCTTTGTGTCTAGGCAAATGACAAAACAAAGGAAAGGAAGTCAAAGGAAGAGTGAGACCATGGGAAGAATTGCTGCCCTGCTACATCATTCTACATAGAGTTTAATTAATATCTTAGTTCAGTCCTGGATATTTTCTTTTAATGTCAGTGCACTTTGTGTACCATGCAACAATAAAACAGTCCTGCCAAGTACATGGAAAATATTTCTCATTTGTAATTATTCAGTCCCTTACTAAGATTTTCTTAATTCTGTAGGGTGAGTAATAGGATTATAGCATGGCAAATACTTTTAGAACAATGGTAAGATCTATTGTTAAATTAATCTACTGTTCATAGAGTCACAACCATTCAAACCCCCTTGTCATTAATTTTAAAATTCATAACTCAATGGCAATTGCAGCATCCACAGATCATCTAATCCTTTAATTGTCATGTCTGACACCATCGTTGCTGTTTAAATCCATGTTACAGTAACGGGATTCACGGGGAGAATTGGGATTGTCAACTAGTCATCCTAAATCTGCATATATCAGAAGCTGTCCTTTGTCTATTTGTTGGAAACCCAATGTTATGATGTAGAAATATAAAAAATATTTATAGTTTATCTCCAAAAGTTTGGAAGTTAGCTTCAATTTATTTATTTATCACATTTAAGAACTACCCATCTCCCTCAGAGAGGGACTCTGGGCAGTGTACAATAAAATATTCAAAGCATAAAAACAGTATATGAAATTTAAAAGAGGCAAAGAATGTTAACATTATTTAAAAGATAGGGGAGATGCTCCTCTGTGTACCCTTGAAGGCCAGAAGAGTGGGGTCCTATCTCACTTCTGGGAGAGAGTGTTCCAAAGGATGGGGGGAATGGCAGAGAAGGCTCTGTTTATGAACCCCACCAGTTGGAATTCTTTGGGGGTCTGCAACATACCTTTCCTACCTGATCAGGTGGGATCAGGGCTGATCTAATGGGATGAAGATGGCTCTGGCCCCATGCTATTTAGGTCTTTCTAGATCATAATTATATCTTGAGTTGGTCCTTAAAGCAAATGGCTCCCAATGCAGCTGTCATGCCCCTGGTGGAGACTGACTCCGAGGAAGAGGAGGAACAGCCAACAGGGAGTGGGAGTGTGGCTCCAGAGGTGGTGGAGGAGACTGGGGAAGGGCAGAGGCCGGCTGAGCAATCAGAGGAGGATCCAGGCCCATCTCCTATCCATCCCAGGGCACACAGGGAGGAGAGGATCAGGGAAAAGCGTCTCCTCAGGAGGAGAGGGCCATGATCTTCCTCAGGGCTTACATCTGGGAGCTATGTATATAAGTATGAAACTGCGCAGTCAGAATTGCTGGAGTCAAAGTTTGTGTTTCCTTTGAAGGAGGTTTATCTTTGTTGGAGTTTTTCCCAAGGACTTTCCTGGTATCTTTTGGAACATTTAATTACCTATCTTGCTTTGCTTCGGAACTCTTGCCGAGATGGTTTGTTTTCCTTTTGCCTTATTATTTACTTTTGGGACTTTAAACTGTGATTAATAAAACAATTAAGTTGAAGGTATTGCTGGACTTTAATTCAAGTTTTGGGTTTTGGGTTATTTTGAGAGACTACGGGTCATCACAGCAGCTTGAAAAGCAGAGATATGTGCCCTTCTTTGGGCACCCAATGTAGCTGACATGGCCACATTCTGCACCAGCTTATGCTTCTGGATACTTTTCAAGGGGAACCTCATGTAGAACATATTGCAATGGTCCAAATGAGAGGTACATTCATACAATCATGAGTGACTGATCAGAAAGCTTCCCAGTTTAGGAAAGGGTGCAACTTTACACAACACAAAGTTGAGTGAAAACCCCTAGCCCCAACTACTATCTGCACTACCCACAGCCACTTTGTCTTATCAGGATTCAGTTGAAGTGTGTTGTGCCCACAGTCTCCAGGGTGGAACTAGGCATCATCAGCAAACTGGCGATGTCTCATTCCATGGTACTGGATGATCTCAACCAGTGTTTCCATGAAGGTGTTAAAAAGGAGTGCAATGAGCTTGCAGTATGCCACAAATAATGATTGTGAACTGGACGTTTTGCTCCCTATCAGTTGGAACTGGATTTGGATGAAGGAGTGTGAACTATGCCACCTACCTCCTAAACATCCTAAATTGGCCCCAAAAAATACCATGTTGATGGTATCAAGAGCTACCAAGAGACCAAGAAGAGTAAAAATGGATCCATCCCTGTTCCATCAGATATAATCTATAAGTGTGACCATTATCTCATATTTGTTTCTGTCCCATATCTGAATCTGAAACCTGACTGAAAGAAATAATTCATTTTCTCCAGGATTTTCTGAAGTTGACCTCCATTTTTTAAAAAAGTAATTTGTTTAGAAGTTTTAAAACAAGAAGTCTCAATTAGCATGGATAATTAGTCCAGTGAAATGGTCACATTATTTGAACTATTCAAAATGATATTTCTATGGAAAATAGAGAAATTGATTTCAGCTCTATGGAAATATACACTTATGAAAACATAAATTTTCAAATGTTTATTAAAGAAATATAACACTAAAGGACATAAAGAATATATAGTAAGTTGAAAACATATTGATACTCTTTAAAATATTTTAACAGTGTAGACTGGACTGTTTTTCTTTAAATCTTCATATATAGATTCAGGTGCTTTATCCCCTAATTGCAGAATTTGCATGCTTTGATCAAGATTATGATCAATATCCATAATTTTTTGCCTTACAACTTTTATATTACACAAGATATATTCAAAATCCTTGAGAGCAAACTCCTTCAATTAGCATATTGCTATTTTCCACGGATGGAATCTTTCTTTTCTCCATTGTGGGCACATAAAAATTATACTATCATCAAAACTGCAATGACAACAGTATGTACATGAGCCTTAAATGTATGTGCTACATTTGCATTTACTGAATTTTGGTTTATATTAAATATGATCCAATATCAATTTATAGTTCACATGAAATCGAATATTGCATTATTCAAATTTGCACTAATCATGAACTAGCTGTAGCCAGAATCTCAAATTGAACGTTGCAGGATTCTGCTTTTACATGAGAATTAGTTTTTTTAAATAATATTTTAAATAAAGTCAGAATACAATAACAGAATTGGAAAGAACCTTTGAGGTCTTCCAGTCCAACTCCCTGTTCAGGTAGGAGATCCTATAACATTTCAGACAGATGGCTGTCCAGTCTTTTCCTAAAAGCCTCCAGTGACAAAGCACCCACAACTTCTAAATGTAAGCAGTTCCACTTGTTTTCACTATCAGGAAATTTCTCATTAGTTCTAGGTTGCTTCTCTCCTTGATTAGTTTCTATCCATTGTTTCTTGTCCTGCCTTTCAGGAGCTATGGAAAATGTATTGACCCCCTCTTCTTTCTTTGCAGCCTATTGGAATATGCTCCATTTTTGCCTTCCTGGGCCTCAGTGAAACCTTCTGGGAGCAAAAACATGCCCCCAGGACGCTTTCCTAAATCCCAGGAAGCCAAAAAAGGAGCACAGGGATGCTGTGCCCTTTCCTGCACTCTGTTTTTTGCCTTCCTGGGCCTCACGGAAGCTTCTCAGGAGCAAAAGATGCCCCCCAGGAGGCTTTCCTGAGGCCCAGGAGGCAAAAAAAAATGGAACGTGGAAGGGGTGCTGCACAAAAAAAAGCCACACCAACCCAGTCATATGGCCTAGCCAACTAGCCAACTAGCCATGCCCACAGAACCGGTAGTAAAAATATGTGCATCCCACCCCTGGATAGGGTCCAGTGTTCAAGTCTGTCAAGATCCATCTGGATCTTGAGCCTATCATCTAGGGCAGTGATGGCTAACCTTTTTGTTGTCGCATGCCCTCCCATATTCCCCTGCCCCTGTGCATGTGACCCTGCCCCCTGTGCATGCACACGTGACCCTGCCACCTGCGCTTGCACATGCAACCCCTTGCCTCCCTGCTCAGCAACTTTTGGTACTATCCTTCTGGACTGTCTCTAGTGGAGAGGGAAACTGTTTTGTGGTCATTTTCCTCATTTCTCTGTGACCAGCTCCATTAAGAGTTGAGTGGGCTCAGATTAAGCTCTAGGTCTCTGCAACATGGGGTGCCTTAGGTCTTGGATCTCTGCCCCTCCTCTTTGATATCCAACAAGAACGCTGGCAGATGTACTGCATTGAATGCAGTATCCTCAGTATATCCATGTTTTCAGTCTGAATAAAGCAAAGTGATGCTGTCCTGGAGTTGCTCCATTGCCTGTAGACTGTAAGGGTTTGGATGGGGAAGAATTGATTTTGACTCAGACCTAGTAAGATGGAGTGAGTTTTGGCCCTCTTAGGAGTTTTTGCACACCAGCTCTGTTGATGACACTTCAACAGAAGTGTCATCAACAGAGCTGGCGTGTAACAACTCCTGGACTCATGGTTCCTTCTTGAACAGATGGCAAATGAAGCTTGGAGAGCCGTTGCACAGATTCATTTTGTGCACCATTGTGCCTATTTAGGGGCCACAAATATTCTCTCACAGTCAATCATGCCCTAGTTACTATCAGGTTATAATGGATTCGAGTTATTATGAATACATGTATTAGATTCACTAGGAAAAAGAATTATTGGATTCTGCTGGAGCCAAAGTAACAGCATGATCAGCACAAAACTGTCTGTGTTCCTACAGAGCCGCAGGGTGTTGGGGGAGGGGTGGGATTCTATTGGTTTGGCCCGGTTCTATAGAACCAGTTGTTACCGTTCCCGGTAGTTCAGAGAACCGGTAAATCAGGTTTCTGGCTGGCCCCGCCCCTTTCTACCTGCTTCTCCGCTCCCTGCCCAATCAGTCCCTATTGTGCAGGCGCAACACTGCACATGTGCAACAGACTGCAGCCTGCTTTTGCCCACCTGCCAGGCCAGCCATTGCTGCCTGCCTTTTCACTGCAGCCCTGCCCGATGTAATGATCTCCTTGGGTGAATGCAAGCCCCGGTTGCCTTTCCCCCACTACTTGCCTTTTGTTTCTCCCCTTCCCTCACCCCCACCACTTGCGTTTTGCTGCCGCTGCCGGTCACCTTTCCTCCACCATCACCACTTGTCTTCCGCCAGGGAACATATGGAGAGGATCCTATTGGCTCCGGCAGGTCAGCAGCTGCTTAACTCACCTGCTGCTCTAGCTGGGAGAGCAAGGGAGCCTCTCCTGAAAGCGAAAAGCTTGCCCCTCCCTTCAGAACAGCTCCTGTGCAGCAGAGAAGCAGCCTGGCTGAATCCTGCTTCTCTCTGCTGCCTGGGAGCTGTTTCTAATGGGAGGCTTGCAAGCTTTTGGCTCTCAGGAGAGGCTCCCTTGCTTCCACAACAGGAGCAGGTGAGAGAAGGAGCCCAGAGCCGACATGATTCACAAACCTCTCCACTGTTCCTTCCAGCTGGGAGAATGAGTCCCGAGGTCAATCCCGAGAGTGGAAAATCTTGCAAGTCCCCCCCAGCTTTGGAATGGCTCCAGTGCAGCAGAAAACCAGCCCTCTCTGCTGCCTGGGAGCTGTTTCCACCAAAGTTGGCCCCTCAGCCCCATCCCAACTGAGCCGAGTCCGCACTGGCCCATAGTGAAGCCGGCCTCTTTGAGCTCTCTCACCCCTCTCGCTCACCGCCAATCCCCACCAGAGTTTTCCAGACAGGCTTGGGTGATCTCAATCCTTTGTGGGGAGCTGGTAGCACAGCGCAGTGGCAACAGCTATGGCAGCAAAGTGGGGAGCAGGAGGCGGCTTGCGAAACAACCTTTCCCTGGGGGCGAGCTTGACCTGGGTAAGGGATAAACAGGCAAAGCGAAACGAGCCAGCCCACCTGGCTGTCAATTCAGCCATGCTGGCTGGGAGAGAAGAGAACGTTCTCCTTCTCCTGGTGCTGCAATGGCTGGATCCTACTGGGGGAACGCCCCCACAGGAACGCCCTGCCATTGCTGCCCTGGTGTGCTCTGCTGCTGCCCATGAAAATTCCCCACCACCGGCGAGTCGCAAATCCCCTCCCTGGACTGGCACAGCTCCCTCCCGAAGACGCCAGAAGCGGTGGTCTAATGGCCACCCCGAAGGGGAGAATAAGACTAGAAGAAGCATTGGGCAGGAGAGAGTTAAAGAAGCAGACAGCATGAAATACGGGACTAAATAATCAACTGAAAATTACCCTCTGGATTAACACTACAAACCATTCTTAAGAAAGAATTCAGCTGCGAACTGAAAGAGGTTTAAAAAAAGGTGTAATTCTTTGTGAAAGGACGGAGCTTCGAGCGAGAGAGGTAGAAGCCATAAAGAAATTACACAGCCACTCGGATGAGTATATTTTGATTTCATTTAAGCATTAATTTAAGCTGATTTATAGACTGCTATAGACTGTTAAGGAGGAAATGTTTACCAATTGGATCCTTTTGTGGATTGTGTGGCTTGAAAAGCTCTGAATAACTGGGAAGGAAAAGAAAAGAGGAGCTGTGGATTTGTTAGAACAAAGAGCCACCTGAGTCAAACTTAACTTTTTCTTTAAAGAACCTGTCTCCTAAAATACAAAGAAAACTGACATAATAAAATAAGAGTTTCCGAAAATTGAAATATTGAAGTAAAGAAAGATATATGAAGACTTTGCTTTTGGATTTTGCTGATCTCGTTATGGACTTGGTATTGGACTAATTGAGGACTAAAAGCTGAGAAGAAAGAAACAGAAGCCGGGTTTTGGGAATTAACTTTAAAGACATCAATTGGATTAAATAAAAATTGTAAAATGGAAATATCCTTTCAGGCACTAAAACTGGAACTGGGTAAAATTAAGAAAACCTTGCAGGAAAAAGGTGAAACTTTTGGCCCGTTTTAAATTTCTTGAAGAGGCAGTCGCAGAGTATGAACAACAAAGTATCGAAGAAGAGGTGGAGCAAATTCCAGAAGGGGCCATCTTTAACTATTATCGTCGAGAACAAAGGAACCCAGAGGGAAAGAGGAAAAGAATTGGGAAAAATACCGGAGGGTTGAGAAATTGAGTAAAGAGGGAAATATCTGGAAAATAAAAAAGGGGAAAAGAATCAGCAGAAACTTGAAGGCTGGAAGATAGTCAAAAGAGAGAAGGGTTAAAATTGGAGTGAAATAATAAAGGGAAATGTTAGGGGATGGAAGGCAGAAGAAACAGGATCTGGGAATAAAGGAATATGGGAAATTTGAAAAATGGGAGTAAACTTACACAGAGATAATGGTTGAATAACCTTGGGAGAGGGGTTCTGCAAGGTGTAGGGGAATAATATAGATAAATTTTAGTTGTGAAAAGGGACATAGAAGATGGATAATAGAAGTGTTATTTTTGGTAAAGCTCTCCTCCTTTATGTATAAGAAATAAATATAATGAACATATGGAACATGATTATTAAATATATTGAATCTTTCTTTTCTGAGGATTGGAATGCTGACTTTCTTTTTCATTTCTCTTGATTTAAGTATGAATGGAATAAATAATAAATGTAATAGTGTAGGAGGAGATTTGAAGGTGAAATTGGCATGAGAGTTGACTAATTGTTATTTCATTGATAATGGAATTTTATGCTCTTTATTACCTATAAAGATAATTGCAATAAATAATGAAATATGTTTATTGAACACATTGAAATATCTTAAATATCTTAAATATATTAAAATAAATGAAATGATATAGGAGGAGAGATGAAATGGAGTTAACATCAGGGCCTATTAAATGAGCAGATCAACATGTTCTTTTTTCTGAAACTAGATAAACTTTATGAAATTAAGATTAGAAAGGGAAACCATGCAGAACCTGACTTATATGTGTTATATAATCTTAAATGGGATTAGTAATTTTAATGTGCTAGGTAATAAAATGTTAATATTTAATGGAAGAATATGTAACTCAAAGGTGGTGCACTTAAATTATTTCAGGGGAAACCAATTTATAGAAGGAATGTTATAAATTAGAATTTAAGAGGAATATACAAATGTGACAGCCAAAAGTATTAAAATATAATAATTATGAAGTTAATATATGTGAATTAAATAATGAGATAAACATTTGGAACAATATGATAAAATAGAAAATATATAAAAACATTGTTAAGATAAGAAATTGAATATAAAAACTGAATGTGTAGTTATGGTCATATTTGTATGTATATGTCAAACCTGTAATCATGCTGTTTACTGAAAAGAGACGTTAAAATGTGGAAAATTGAATAAAACTTGTTTAAAAAAAAAAGAAAGAAAATTCCCCACCACCGGCACGGTTCCGGGATGCTCTGTCACCACTTACCTTCCCCCACCCACACCACTCGCCTTTTGTAGCAAAGGCCACCAAGCTGACCAAAGAAATTTCCCACCACCAGTGCAGTTTCAGGACACCTCTCTTTCACCTCTCTTTCTGCCACCTCTCTTTCTCCCTCAAAGCCATGGCTGGGCCAAGCCAGCAAGCTTTCCTTGGCGCTCTTTGCTACTTCTTTCATTTCTTCATTTTGGAATCCAGACTGGCTGAACAACGATTGCCAGCTGCAGTGGAAGTGTCCCTGTGGGCGATGCTTCTCCTCCTTCTCCTCCCCCTCCTCCTCCTCTCACGATTGATGGCTGTGGTGGGGCAAGGGGTGCACAGGCATGGGGAGACATTCCTCAAGCGAGTGCCAAAGCACAGCAAAACTGGGCATGGGGCGGGCAGCTGCTCACTTGAGTAAGGTCTCCCTGTGCATGTGCACCCCCTGGCCCCACTACAGCCACCAGTCACAAGAGGAGGAGGAGGAGGAGGAGAAGGGTAGCCTGAAGGGACACTTCCACCATGGCTGGCTATCATTATTCAGCCAGTCTGGATTCCAAAAAGAAGAAATGAAAGAAGT